>JACCID010000160.1:0-286866 GCA_018906775.1 Sycophila sp. Sp_5 | reverse complement strand
GGAAACAATCTGCTACGGATGAGGACATTTGGGCAGATGCGGAAAACTGGCCGAACTTTGAAAGCGAAGATTTTTTCGGTGTGCTATTCGACGACGAAGAGGGCGGCGCGTCAACGCAACAGCCACAGCACCCGGAGCCAACGCCATCACCGGGAGGATCAAAACCGCAACCAGAGAAGCCGAAAAAGAGAGTACGATGAAGAAAAGGTATGCCGCATGAAGAAGGCACTGTATGGCCTAAAGCAGGCGGGCCGCGCCTGGCATCGTCGTCTCGACAGCGCAATGTGCACCCTCTCCATGAAGCCATGTTCGGCGGACCAGTGCATCTACGTAAGCGAGGATAAGGAAGACCTGATAATTGCAGTAGTGTACGTTGACGACATCATCGTAATGTGTCGCAACGCAGCTAAAATAGATTCACTTGGGAGCCAATTAAGAAGATTTTTTGAACTAAAAGACATTGGGAATTTGAAACGCTGCCTCGGAATGGACTTCAAAAAAGACGAGAGGAATATCTCCATAAGTCAAAAGACTTACGTCAACGACATTCTTCGACGTTTCGGTATGACCAATTGCAACCCTATATCGACGCCGATGGATATAAGAGCGAAGTTGACTAAAAGAGATACCTGGACTGAATCAGATGGACAGCGACCGCCATACCGTGAACTTGTCGGTAGTCTCATGCACCTTGCCGTAGCGACACGTCCCGACATCGCCTACGCCGCAAGTGTCCTGAGTCAATTCAACGATTCATTTGGAAAATCTCACTGGGCTGCCGCAAAGAGAGTCCTCCGATATCTGAAGGGGACTGCAGATCTAAAAATCCACTACAATATAGGAGATTGTACGCTTCAAGCCTTTGTAGATGCCGACTACGCGGGCTCGATCGATGACCGACGTTCATTCACAGGCTATGTGTTTATCATAAATGGAGGTGCTGTCTCCTGGGAATCAAGAAAACAGCGTACTGTGGCCATGTCGACGACGGAGGCCGAATACATGGCACTCAGCGAAGCTGCAAAGGAAACGCTCCATTTTCGACGTTTGTTACTCGAGCTCGGAGTGTCAGAGGCTAAAACTATAAAACTCTACAACGAAAATTTGGAGCACAAAGGCTGGCGTAGAACCCAATTTTTCACGCCCGCACTAAACATGTCGATGTTCGTCATCATTTTGTTCGGGAGATAACAGAGTCTGGAGTCCTGGTTTTAGAGCACGTGGCATCCCAGCATATGGTAGCCGATGTTTTTACTAAGGCATTATCAAAGACCCGTCATGACCGCTCCATCAAGAGCCTCGGTCTACTCAAGAACTTTCAGGACTAAGGGATCGTCTCGAGCGGAAGTATTGGAACGTTCGAGCCTATCCCCTCCTACTCGGATTCATCCCGCAGCGCTGCTAGCGAGATCTTCCCCCACTTCAAGTACACTGACGCCCGGCACTTTACGTCCAGCCGTCCGACACGCACGACGCATTTGTACAGCCATGTCACTTGTATTTCTTCTAACAAAATACACTACATATTAGGATTGCATTCCTTCCGTACTTTATTTGTCGCCTAAATCCACTGACCATTTCACGAATTATAGACAGATTTCATGAAATGTTCTTAAAATATTTCATAAGAAAGTTTCTTGAAATATTTTTGTAAACATTTTTAAATATTTTATGGTAGTATTTAGCAGTTACATGAAAAATAGAAGAAAGGTTTTTAAATTATTTTATTATACAAAATAAGTATTTCATATGATTTATTTATTGCAATGTTTAAAAAGCTACTTATTACATTGAAATAAATAAAATACTAAAACTATTTTGTATAATGTAAAGTTCATATTATTATAGGAACCATAGGATTTATGTTATTATTTTAATTATACTATAATTTATTTTAAATTGATAATACAAATATATAAATATTATATGTTAAGATCGGCATCCCCTTAAATGGAAAAACTTTCTTTCGATGAGATTCGAACCTGCGACGTTCCGATTCAGAGTCCAACACCTAGTCCACTTGACCACGAGTCCTTGTTTGTATATTACATTTATTTCGCAATTAACAGAAATTCGCAAAATTGAGTTTGAGCATTATATGAGAAAAAAGCTATTATTATTAAACAATAATTATTGTATAACATTTATTATTTTATTCATTTTGGTGTTAGATTTTCAGGATTTATCCTTGAAATTTAATGCGACTATATGAAATTGTTCGAATGTTTTCATGTTAATTAAATTAAATAAACTAAACTTATTGAATGGTCAACATATAAAATAAATAAAACTTAATTTATTAACCAAAAAAAAGCTCCATAAGGGATTTGAACCCGATCCAAAAAGTTACAAGTCCAGCATGTTATCCACTTAGCTATCACAACATTTAGTAATACATGGCAGGACGTAGCATATGTTCATTGCAATAAATTTTTACATGAATTTTAATATGGAAGTACATTAAATTCGAGTACATACACAACAGTTTCAATGTAGTTGCATTAAATTTCAAATATAAATGCAGAAAATGTATTTTAACGTCAATTTTTTTGCATGTATACTTGAATTGCATTTAAAATGACATTGAAATGTTGTAAATTTACAATGAATTTAATGTACTTTCATATTAAAATTATGTACACGTGCATTAATTTTAGTTAATGCATGTCGTTGAATTTTAATGTCTGCCTATTTGAATATCTACATTAATTTTCATGCAAATGTACATTAATTTCCTTTCCAGTACCAAGTACATTAAATTTACAGTACACTTGTCGTTGAAAAGTGCTGTAAAATTCAAGTCTTTTTTAAAACAGTGTACTTTCTTCGCCTCCAATTACCTTCATTGTCAATGAAATAATTTATTAACCTCTATGTAGGAAATTGAAATGGGTAATTAATTTTGTAATAGGGAACATGCATGTATTTTTAAAATTTTACTGCATTTTTACATTACTATAAGTATTATCTTCTGGTTTTGGATATTCGACATATCTACCTAAGCTAATTTAAAATAGACTGTCCACATCATGCCTGCTACCTATCATAAATAAGTACAGTGAATATAAATCGATTACAAAGGTGTGTAATATGGTAGAATTATTCAGATGTGACACCAGCAAGCCATAATAGATTTGTTAGTGAACACTTACAACTAAGAAATAGTTATTACTCTTTAAAGAAAGTCGACTAAAAAAAAACCTAACACTTAAAATACATAAAATCTTACGGCAGATTTTTCAATATGACTGTAAATTACTTTGCTAAAATTTTGGAAAATTTTCACAACTATTTCATGAAAGGTTCCTGCAGACTTTCAGCAAGGTTTCTGTGATATGTTTAATTGCGAAAATTAACCTTACATTGATATGAGTCTAAAAGATTTCTAAAAGGTTTCTGTGAAATGTTTAATGAAACTTCGCAGATACTTTTACAAAACCTTTTTTAAAAGGTTTTAAGTAACTTTTATAAAATATTTTAAAAAAACCTTTATCCATTAATGCTTATGAAAAGGGTTCTTCTGCAATCTTCAAATACTATTCTTGAATGTGCTTGCAAGCATTTCGTGAATATATTATCTGAAATATGTTTGCAAAGATTTTCTTTTGTTTTCTTGAAAGCTCTATGTTTTCAGATAATAATATTTCCAGTGACACCTTTCTGATATGTTCCCTGAAAGGATTCAAAAATATTTCTGTGAAATGTTATTAGCTGGGGGGAAATGATTCAGGAACGTTTGTTAGATGATAATAACGTATCCTCTATTCTATTAAGGAAGCTTAATTTCAGGGTTTTTTTTTTTTTTTTTTTTTAAGACCACAAATTCGTGAACGATTTCGTGCAGCGTGTCCTCATTTTTTGTGAGGACAACCCTCGAATTTTTTTATATGGACAGTTGCCCCGGGTGGGTGTTCCTGTAAACGGTCTCCTCGTCGTCCTGAGGGTGTTCCTGGACACCTGGACATCGTCTACAGGGACTAACTCGATTTTTGTGGTTGATCAAGTGCGTGGTGGGCTTCCCTGTAGACGATGTCCCGTCGACCTGAGGGTGTTCCTAGACACCGTGGACATCGTCTACAGGTAACACCCGCCGAATTTTTTTTGTATGGACAGTGCCCCGGGTGGGTAGTTCCTGTAAACGGTCTCCCAGTCGTCCTGAGGGTGTTCCTGGACACCTGGACATCGTCTACAGGGACAACTTCGATTTTTTTGTGGTTGATCAAGTGCGTGGTGGGCTTCCCTGTAGACGATGTCCCGTCGACCTGAGGGTGTTCCTAGACACCTGGACATCGTCTACAGGTACACCCGCCGAATTTTTTTGTATGGACAGTGCCCCGGGTGGGTGTTCCTGTAAACGGTCTCCCGTCGTCCTGAGGGTGTTCCTGGACACCTGGACATCGTCTACAGGGACTACCTTCGATTTTTTTTGTGGTTGATCAAGTGCGTGGTGGGCTTCCCTGTAGACGATGTCCCGTCGACCTGAGGGTGTTCCTAGACACCTGGACATCGTCTACAGGTACCACCCGCCGAATTTTTTTTTGTATGGACAGTGCCCCGGGTGGGTGTTCCTGTAAAACGGTCTCCCGTCGTCCTGAGGGTGTTCCTGGACACCTGGACATCGTCTACAGGGACTACCTTCGATTTTTTTGTGGTTGATCAAGTGCGTGGTGGGCTTCCCTGTAGACGATGTCCCGTCGACCCTGAGGGTGTTCCTAGACACCTGGACATCGTCTACAGGTACACCCGCCGAATTTTTTTTGTATGGACAGTGCCCCGGGTGGGTGTTCCTGTAAACGGTCTCCCGTCGTCCTGAGGGTGTTCCTGGACACCTGGACATCGTCTACAGGGACTACCTTCGATTTTTTTGTGGTTGATCAAGTGCGTGGTGGGCTTCCCTGTAGACGATGTCCCGTCGACCTGAGGGTGTTCCTAGACACCTGGACATCGTCTACAGGTACACCCGCCGAATTTTTTTTGTATGGACAGTGCCCCGGGTGGGTGTTCCTGTAAACGGTCCTCCCGTCGTCCTGAGGGTGTTCCTGGACACCTGGACATCGTCTACAGGGACTACCTTCGATTTTTTTGTGTTTGATAGTCGTGGTGGGCTTCCCTGTAGACTGATGTCCCGTCGACCTGAGGGTGTTCCTAGACACCTGGACATCGTCTACAGGTACACCCGCCAAATTTTTTTTCTACCTGTAGATGATGTCCACGTGTCCAGGAACATTCTCGGGACGACGGGACTTCGTTTACAGCAACATTAAAATTGAAATAATTTTAAACAATAGAAAACATAAATACGCAATAATAATATTTTTTTAAATAATATTTTTTTTAGAATGAATATTAATAAATGATATAAAGTATATTTCTATTATTATTTTGTTTTATTCACTTTATTATGCTCTTAATTCTTACAAACATACTCCTCGTTACAAAGTAAGTTACATACAAAGTACTCCTCGTGGGTGTCCCTGTAAACGGTCTTTCGTCATCCTGAGGGTATTTCTTGGCATTTGGACATCCTTTACAGGTAAAGCCGCCAAATTTTTTTTGTATGGATAGTACCCCGGGTGGATGTCCCTGTAAACGGTCTCCCGTCGTCCTGAGGGTGTTCCTTGGCACCTAAACTTCGTCCACAGATACGACTAATAAATTTACAATATTTCTTTAAATACAATATTTTTTGTAAAAACATCTTCCTTGTGTTCTGTTGTATTTTTTTTAGTGTTAAAGTTATTAGTTGGTATTGATATCTTTAAATTTTCTTTTCTCATGACTCTTGAAAATGCGACATATAGTTGTCCATGACTAAATACTGGTGATGGTAGGTAAACTCCAACTTTTTTAAATGACTGACCTTGCGATTTATTAATGGTTATAGCATGAGCAAGACGGATTGGAAATTGCCTTCTTGTCATATGAAACGGTATTTCTTCAATAGATGGTGATAAATTTATTCTTGGTATAATAACCCTCGATCCGCTTTGATTGCCTGTGATTATTTTTGCTAATATACTAAAATCTTTCATATCTTCTACTATTAATCGTGTACCATTACATAATCCATTATTTAAGTTTAAATTTCTGAGTAATATAATACAGATTCCAATTTTTAAATTTAACTTATGCGGTGGTAAACCATTTGGTATTAATGAATTTAAAAATTCTACTGGTAAAATTGAATCTAATTTTTCATTTTTTGAATCCTCTGCTGAATCGATACTTAAATATTCTCTTGATTCTCCTTCCATTTTGTTTAATATTCTATTATTTATGTCTATTACATCGGTATTTGTTGGTGCTAATATAACGGATTCATAAAAATGTGAATTATTTGCATTAATTGAATTCCCAAATATGTCTTCAATAATATTTCCATTCGACAAATTTTCTTTAGGAATTTTTACAATTTTATTTTTCTCTTCTATTTCTGTAGAAAATATGCCATTACCAACACGTAAAAGCCATGATTTAAATTCTATATTGTTTTCAGACACTCGCTTATTTTCTGTTAACGATAAACATAGAAAATGTTGCCACAAATAACTTTTTTTAACACAATTTTCAATTATTTGAGTTCTATTTCCATATTTTACAATTGGTAATGTTTGTCGAAAATCACCGGAGACCACTACAATTTTCCCTCCAAACGGTTCTTCAGTATTACACAAATCTTTAAATAATCTGTCTACTGCTTCAAATGCAAATTTCGATGCTAAACTTATTTCATCCCAAAATAAAATATTCATACCCTTTATGTTATTGCCATACGGAGTATTAGGTTTTACATTACATGTACTTACATCAGTTATATTTAATGGTAATTTAAATGTTGTATGAACGGTTTTACCAATTTTCAATAAATTTGCTGCTATTCCTGTCCATGCTACAGCTAAAACATTGACATTATCTTTATTAAAGTAATCTATTAATAAATTAAGTAAGTAACTTTTTCCAGTGCCTCCTGGACCGTCTACAAAAATATATTTATCGTTATTTTTATTTTTTACGGCACTTATTACTTTATTAAAAATAATTTGTTGTGCGTTTGTTAATGACTTTATTTTTTCATCTATGTTATCACTGTCATTTAATGTTTGTATAATGTTATTGTCAATATCCATAATTTTGTCATCTATATAATTATTACAAGGAAGATCAAAATCAATTAACGAATATCCATGTAGCGTTAAAATTGAATTTATTATATTCATAGCATATTTTTCACCTTCATTTTCATTCATAGATGGATAATAAAAATGAATTTTATATTTTTCATACAATTCACGTGCATTAATAGGATTATGAAATACACATATGTATGCAAATAATTCGCACATAGCTTTTGGAAAAACGTAAGTAGATGATTCTTGTAAACATTTATCCCATTCTTCATCTGTAGTTATTAAATTTTTAGCTTTAGCAGCTTCATAAAATGATGAATGTACAATATTATTATACGTTCTTAAATCTTCAAAAGATTTTGCTCCTTTAACTGAAAGTAACAATAATCTAATGAAAAAGCGTTCACGTTCTTGAGCATTAACCATAAACATTCTTACTAAAATTGGTTTTTGTAAACGTTTTCTTACACACCACTTTTTTGTTTTTTTATCGAATACGTAATGATATGGAATATCAGTGTATAAGTATTGATTTGCATTCGAATCTTCTTGATTTAATTTAAACCATGCTGTTAATGTAGTATCTACATTTTTAGTAAAAATTTCTTCCTCATGGCCTTCTTTAAAGTATACGTTTTGTTCATTTTCGTTATGAACTGCTAATCTATAAACAACATGTGACATTTGATGTATTTCAAATTCATTTAAACGATACATGGCTTCTTGTGCACATAAATATCTTGTATCTTCATATTGTTTTATTTCATCATAATTCTTTACAACTGATTCATTTAAAGGGATCCCACTTTCTTCATTAATATCACAAGTTTCAAGAGTTTTAAATTCAATTAAAGCACAGTCATGACCTTTATAACAATATTTAAACAAATACTTTACGCACAATACTGTTGAACACACCTCAACATTAATATGACTATTAAATTTCAATAATAAATATGGATTGTATGGAATTACATAAGTATTATCTGCCCATTTATTACCTGGAAATCGTATTATTTTATTGTCTTTTCTTCTTTGATATAATGGATAACCAGATGTAAAAGTAGTATTTTCGTTAAATGATTTTGGAAAATTTTTAGTACATTTTTGTTTTTCAATATCCATACATGGTGAATTTTTGTTTTGTATTCCACATGGTCCGTGAATCATAAACTTTTTGACTGTTTCATATAAGCGGGGATACTGTAATTTATCTGGAATTTCAGCCTTAATAATGTCATCAACTTTGTCGGTATTAAATAATTTATATTCTTTATCTAAAAAAATTAACATATGCACATGTGGTAACCCTCTTTTTTGAAATTCAATCACATATGTATATGCTATACATTTTCCAAAAATATCTTTCTTTAAGATTTCATCTTTTAATTCTTTTAGTTTTTGGTGAAATACTCTTGTTACTATGTCTGGTCGATTGATAACTTCTTCATATTCATTTATATTTTCAATTATTTCTTTCCAATTTGGATTACATGTCATTGTAATAAATAAATCTGGTTTTCCGTAAGTTTGAACTAATATCATTGCGTCTATAAAATTTTGCTGTAATTGCCTAGGACTGCCATTAAAAGTTGAAGGTAAAATAATCATTTTTCCAATTTTAATATTCTCATTTTGTTTCATTTTATATAGATAATCCATTAATCCTGTATATAACTCTGTTCTTAAGATTGATTGATTTTTTCTTAAGTAATAAAGTCTTGAGCTTTCGACTTTTACCCAAGCATCAATTATATATTGTTGCGTTAGTTTACCTAAATTTAAAAAAGGGTTGAATTCATCTCTTATACTGAATTTATATGAATAGAATTGTAACATTGATACATTATTGGTTTTATTTTTACTTTTCATGTTAGGCATCCATCCATAATTTCCGCCAGGATACATTAACACATACGTCATAGGATCTAAATGTTTACTAATTATTGGTATTCTTACAGGTTTTGCTTTTTTAGAATAAATGCAAAAATCCCTGTCAAAAGGTGGTTCTCCATTCTCTCCTACAAAAACTATTGCTACTTCATTGCTCACAGGCATATTGTAACGATGATCTTTTTTTTCTGTATTTCGTTTAAAACTCATTTGAATATTTTTTGGAATAATTCCATTTTTAATACAACGATCGTTTTCTTCTTTTTCAACTTCATGCATCATTTTGTAAGCATCAGCATAAGGATTCACCTTTCTTAATATTTGATCTAATTTTTGTAACATATCAATTGAACATTTATTATTGTTTTGAACTCTATATTCGTTAGCTTCTTCACTATCTAAAATATATAACTGACCATATTTTCTGTTTGTTTCATCGTCATTTGGATGTAATGAATATGTGTTATGATATATTTGACCACAAATTTTTATTATGGGAGGACCTTTGCTAAAAAATTTATATAATGATGCTCCAAAACTTGCAAATGCAAGAGAATTATTATAATATCGAATATTTTTTCTAAATTCAATACTATCAGTACATTTTCCTGTAGCTAACTTTTTTATTTCTTCTGGATATTTAATATCATCAGTTAATTCAATTTTTCCTTTATGACAACAGTTTGAAAATTTGTTATCTACAGGTAATTCAAATGAAAAATGCTTTGCTGTACAAAATTCGCAAAGTATATTTAATTTACCCACGTAATTTTCTGCTATTAATGTTTCATCAATTTCAGAATTTATTATTATTTTATTTAATGTGTTTTTTTTGTTTCAAAAGTGTTTCTTTATAATCTTTTCTCATATTCAAAATATTTTCTTGATTTTTATTGTAATATGTAGTGTTGTACATTTTCTTTTCTTCCTCATTTAAATTTTCTTTTTTTCTTATTGCAATATAATCTTTATTATTTTTATAATAATCCTTTACTTTTTCTATATTTTTTTCGTAATATTCTTTTCTTTTTTCTTTATTTTGTTCGTAATGCTCTTTTATTTTTTTTTATTTTGTTCGTAATATTCTTTTTTTTTTCTTTATTTTGTTCGTAATGTTCTTTTGTTTTTTCTTTATTTTTTTCGTAATATTCTTTTATTCTTTCTTTATTTGTTTCATATTTTTTTTTATTTCTTCCTTATTTTTTTCATAGTATTCTTTTATTTTGTCTTTATTTTTTTTATAATTTTTTTCTTTTCTTCTTTATTGTTATTATAATAATCTTTATGTTTCATTTTATTTTTTTCATAATACAAATTGATGATACCAATGTACAATAATATTATACAGGGTGTTCGAAATGTTCCGGACCCCCCACTTATAACATAAAGTAAGCATTTTGGAAAAAAATGTTAAATACAAAAGTTGTTAAGTTTTGAAGGTTGAACTAAATGATGACCTTGGATTTGTTATTGGTTATCATTTTCAAGGTCATTTAAAGGTCATCTTCAGTTTTTTAAATAGGGACCCCTATTTTTTATTTCAGATTCTGAAAGAGCACAAAATTTTACATCTGGATATGTATCCACGTTATGGCTCAAAATGACCTACAGAGGTCATTTAGTGGTTAAATGATTATTTAGTAGCAGAAAGCCAAGAAATCCCGATTATTAAGAACTTTGGGTGTATTTGACGAAAAGAAAAAAAAAATTTCGTACTTTAATACTAAAGTACATAATTTGATTTTCTAGGACGAACTTTATGGTCACTTTAAAATTAGCCTTCATTTTTAAGGTCATTTGAAAGTTATCTTCAGCTTATTAAAAAGGGACTCATTTTGTATTCCGGATTCTGGAGGAGCATTAAATTTTAGGTCTGGAGATATGTACATTATCCACGTCATGGCTCGAAATGATCTACATAGGACACTTGGGGGGTATTAATTTCAAAAGCAAAATAATCTAACCGTTTTACATGAACAGTTTTTATTGCAATAATTTTTTGTAAGGGTTACGAGTTTCTACGCATGATTCATAGCATTTTCAGGATCGTTACTTGTACCTTAGAAGATTTTGCTCACTATTCTTTTTAGGAATCAGTTCGTTTATAATTGTTAATTAACAATTGTTTACTCCTATTTACTTTTCTGTTTTCAAGAGTTAAGTGAAGTTCTCTTACTTCGAAATTCAGATAATTGTATTAATTTTCAATAATTGTACTTTTAATCGTAGTGAAAAATGGCACATCTTACTGAACGAGAAAGAATATCTTTGTTGATGATGCGAGGGTGGGGTGATCAAGAGAGAGGTTACAAACAGGTACAGCGTTTATTCAATGAAACATTCAGAGTTGAAGAAAACAACCCTATTTCAAAAAGTACCGTAATTCGTACAATTAGACGTTTTGAAGAGACAGGTGGTATAAAAGATCGTCCTAAATCAGGTAGATCCAAATCATCGTCTAATGATGAAAAGAGCTTAGACGTATTACAATCATTTATTGAGGACCCCCATTGCAGCATCAGACGTTGTGCACAACAGCATGAAATGGGAGCTGCATCTGTGCACAAAATTTTGAAACTCAACAAATGGCATCCTTTCAAATTAAAGTTGGTACAGGAATTATCTGAAGATGATTTTGATAGAAGGGTAGAGTTTTGTGATGTAATGATGCAAATGATATCTGATGATCCTTTGCTCCTCAATAACATTGTTTTCTCTGATGAAGCCACGTTTGAGTTAAGCGGAACAGTGAACAGACATAATTGTCGATACTGGAGTAACATCAATCCACATTGGATGAGAGCGGACCACACGCAACATCCTGAAAAAGTAAATGTTTGGGCTGGCATATTTAATAGAAGAGTACTTGGCCCTTTCTTTATTGAAGGTAATTTAAATGCTGCAATGTATGAAAACATGCTTCGAGACCAAATTATACCTGCTATACGGAATTTAACGGGTGGAAATCTGGACGAAATTTACTTCCAACAGGATGGTGCTCCTGCACACTACGGTATTCATGTTCGCCGATATTTAGATGCAACATTTCATGATAGATGGATTGGGCGGAGAGGTACAATTGAATGGCCACCTCGGTCCCCAGACCTAACGCCTCTTGATTACTTCCTTTGGGGATACTTGAAGGATAAAGTTTATGTTATAAAACCACGTGACTTGGATGAATTACGCCAAAGGATCACTGATGAAATAGACTTGATACCTCAGCAAATCTTGCGAAATGTTGTTGCAGCCTTTTACAATCGGTTAGCACATTGCCAAACTGTTAATGGGCAACAATTTGAACAGTTGTTGTAAAAAGTTCCTGTCAACGACATTTTAAAAAAACTCAGTTTGGGCGAATAGTCCACTGTCTTGATTTAGTCAGCTGGGCCGCCGATAGTCCTGCCTTAGCTGACTGGGCCGCTAGTGTTCTTGTCTTAGTAGGCTGGGCCGCCGATGGTCTTGCCTTAGTTGGCTGGATCACCCATGATGTTACATTAATTAGTTGTACCTCCCGTGCCTGAGCAATAAGGCTCATTTTGATTAGACATATTTTATTTATCATTTTCTCCCCCGAGGTATGTAGTTGTTGGGCCTAAGGCTTATTTTGATTAGACATTTTTTTATTTATCATTTTCCCCCCCGAGGTATGTAGTTGTTGGGCCTAAGGCTTATTTTGATTAGACATTTTTTTATTTATCATTTTCTCCCCCGAGGTATGTAGTTGTTGGGCCTAAGGCTTATTTTGATTAGACATTTTTTTATTTATCATTTTCCCCCCCGAGGTATGTAGTTGTTGGGCCTAAGGCTTATTTTGATTAGACATTTTTTTATTTATCATTTTCTCCCCCGAGGTATGTAGTTGTTGGGCCTAAGGCTTATTTTGATTAGACATTTTTTTATTTATCATTTTCCCCCCCGAGGTATGTAGTTGTTGGGCCTAAGGCTTATTTTGATTAGACATTTTTTTATTTATCATTTTCTCCCCCGAGGTATGTAGTTGTTGGGCCTAAGGCTTATTTTGATTAGACATTTTTTTATTTATCATTTTCCCCCCCGAGGTATGAAGTTGTTGGGCCTAAGGCTTATTTTGATTAGACATTTTTTTATTTATCATTTTCTCGCCCGAGTTATGTGGTTGTCTGGCCTAAGGCTTATTTTACGCCAGTGTCAATTACACCTTCTACAATCCTAATGCAGAATTTAGCGCTGGTGCAAAATGGAGAATTACAACTAGGAGGCTTAATTTGGAAAACTAAAGTTAACCTTCAAATGATCTTGAAAATCAAGGGCAATGTCAATTTAACGCCACCATAAAGTTTGTCTTGCAAAATCAAATTACTTTAGTATTGGTCAGATACGCTCAAAGTTCTTAATAATCGGGATTTCTTGGCTTTCTGCTACTAAATAATCATTTAACCACTAAATGACCTCTGTAGGTCATTTTGAGCCATAACGTGGGTACATATCCAGATGTAAAATTTTGTGCTCTTTCAGAATCTGAAATAAAAAATAGGGGTCCCAATTTAAAAAACTGAAGATGACCTTTAAATGACCTTGAAAATGATAACCAATAACAAATCCAAGGTCATCATTTAGTTCAACCTTTAAAACTTAACAACTTTTGTATTTAACATTTTTTTCCAAAATGCTTACTTTATGTTATAAGTGGGGGGTCCGGAACATTTCGAACACCCTGTATGTTAAGATCGGCATCCCCTTAAATGAAAAAACTTTTCTTTCGATGAGATTCGAACCTGCGACCTTTCGATTCAGAGTCCAACACCTAGTTCGCTTGACCACGAGTTCCTTGTTAGTATATTACATTTATTTTGCCCTTAACACGAATTCGCAAAATCCGCCGTATTCGGTTTGAGCATTATGAAAAAAAAGCTGTTATTATTAAACAATAATTATTGTACAAAATTTATTATTTTATTCATTTTGATATTAAATTATCAGCATTTATCCTTGAAATTTAATGCGATTACATTCAAATACATTAAAATTGTTGTGAATGTTTTCTTGTTAATCAAATTAAGCAAACTAAAATTATTAAATGGTCAATATTCACATATAAAATAAATAAGACTTAATTTATTAACAAAAAAAAAGTTCTATAAGGGATTTGAACCCGATCCAAAAAATTACAATTCCGGCATGTTATCCTCTGAGCTATTACAACATATAGTGTTACATGGCAGGACGTCGCATATGTTCATCTGCCTATCCTATTCATGTACGCATACATTAAAATTCAAGCATTGACTACAAATAATAAATGTTTACATGAATTTTAATATGGAAGTACATTAAATTCGAGTACATTCACAACAATTTTAATGTAGTCACATTCAATTTTAAGTATAAATACAGAAAATGTATTTTATTAATTTCAACATTAAATTTTTTGCATTTATACTTGAAATTTAATGTGACTGGATTCAAATTTACATTGAAATTTTTGTGAATGTACTTTTAATTTAATGTACGCATACATTAAATATGAGGAATACATGCGTTAAAGTGATAGTTATGTGTGTTTCTAACTTTTAAAGTACTATTAACAAAGTTATAATGTAACTTTGCATTGAATTTTGAAAAAAATGCATTGAATTTTTGGCACAAAGTGATTAATTTTACATTCATTTACGCAAATATTAAAAGCGGATTCGTTTTTTCGGCATTGAATTATATTAAAAAGGATTGAACTCTAATGCCAAAATTAGGCATTAAAAAAGGTTTTTTCCATAGCATTAATGTGGATTCAACTTACATATTTCCTTTCGGTATTAAAAGCGGATTAATTTATTCAGTATTGAATTATATTGAAAAGAATTAAACTCTAATGCCAAAATTAGGCATTAAAAAATTTTACTTTCTATTGCATTAAAGTGGATTAAACATGAATATTTCCTTTGAGTACTAAAACAGATTCAAATTTTCAGCATTAAATTATATTAAAACAGATTAAATATGAATACTTATTTTAGATATTATAATCGATTTCTGGGTATTTGGGTTAAAACTAATTAAAATTGATTTAATGCGAATTCTAAAATTAGTTTTAAAAGAGATTTAATTTTATTTTATTAAAATGTATTAAAAGTCATTGTAATTAAGCATTAAATGTTATTTACATTTTATAGTATTAAAATAAATTAAAATCGTCTCAAATGTATACTACTATTTCATATTTAAATGAATCCGGATTAAAGTTCATTAAATATAATTAACTTTCAATTGTACTATTTTATATTTAAATGAATTCGGATTAAAGTTCATTGAATAAGATTAATTTTCAATCCTACTAATTAATATTTATAAGAATTCGGATTAAAGTTCATTAAATAAGATTAATTTTCAATCCTACTATTTAACATTTAAATGAATATAAATTAAAGTTCATTAAATCAGATTAATTTTCAATCACGGCTACTGACCGATTGAATTGAACAGTATACGTTGTATTAAAATGTATTAAAATAGATAAAATTTTAATACATTTCAATCTACATTAATCATGTATTTCTAGCAGGGTTCTTTCCTATGAGAAAATAGTAATTTTTATTAAGTTTTTTCTCTCCGTGTACATTAAGGTATTTGATACCTAAGATATAGATCTTCTACATAAAATAATTCAATACTCCGAGAAAATTTACTTGAACCATCGACCATTTCTTTCTGTTAAAGTAACGGTCGCTGATACCCTGAATCAACCGAACTCTAAAACTTCTATTTAACAAACCGAATCCGTTAATTTGACCTATTTTTTTTCTAGAATTAAAAATAATTTTCTTTCTTGCAGTTTGGAGCTTCGTTTTATTGACGATGAATATTGCAGTTTTGCAGTAAACATTTGAATGAATCTTATTATTTACGCAGTACATATTTATACTTTTATTTTATACACGTCCCTATTGAAAAATCTTACGTAAGATTGTCGCCGCATTACGCGCAGCAATCGCCCGCTCGAGATAGAACCACCGCGCAGAACCCGCGCGCATCCGTCGCCGTCGCGCTTGCGACGGCGTTCCCCCACCACGCGTCCGCCTCGCGATCCGGCGGAGCTGCTTCGCTCAGCAGCATAAAAGAAGGAGCGGGAGCGCGGAAGATTGATTCGCGGCTCAGCCGAGCTCGCGAGAGGAGCTCCCGAGGAGGATCGCCGGAGCCGCCGCCACCCGCCGGAGCCGCTGCCAGCCACCACCGGAGCCGCCGGCGTCCGCCGCTGAAGCCGCTGCCACCCGCAGCCGGAGCCGCCGCCACCCACCGTCGGAGACACCGGACCACCCGCAGCCGGGGCCCCTCGTCCCGGCGCGACGTTTGCGCGACCAGCGCCTACCCCACCCCCCCCCCCCCGCCGGATGTTCCAGTTAGGGATAGAAGTTTAAATAAAGACGCGCTATATACCACAATTTTTGCCTTTTTTCTCATTCTTTTTTATCCTTCAGCCTTTCTCAAGGCTTTCTCGCTGGCAAACAGCCTTTTTGAAGGCTTAGCAGTCCTGGAGGCCTCCGCCTCCGGAGACCATCGACCGCACGTCCCGGCCTCCTCCGCGTGAGGAGGCTTCGCTCCTAAGGGAGACGCGCGGCTGGCGACCTCCGGGTATCCGGCCGAAAGGGTTTGCCTGGGGCTACTCGCCCCGGCTAGCAGCCCGACTAGGCGGTCACCCGGACCACGTCGCCGGTCATCCCGGGCATTTCTCAGGAAGCGCATCGCAATCCCGAGGAGCGAGAGCGGTCCTGGAGGCTCCCGCCTCCGGAGACGGTCTAGCTCGCGCATTCTGGGCTCGGCATTGCGGAAACTTCGCTCCTAGGGGTGACGTGTGGTTGGTGACCTCCGGGTATCCAGCCGAAAGGGTTTGCCTGGGGCCACTCGCCCCGGCTAGCAACCCGACTAAGCGGTCACCCGGACCCCGTCGCCACAGTCCCGAGGAAATCTTGTGGACACACGTCGCAACCCCGGAGAGCAGGAGCGGCAGTGAAACCGGGATACATTCCCGGCTTCCTCTTGGCCCGAACACCAACGGTTCAAGGAGGGCACGCTCAAAGCAAGATTGGCGCTCGCGGCAAACGGCGCCGGGAGAATACTCCCTGGCCTGCTTGAAGTTTTCCGCGGCGCTTTTCTTCGACCCGCGGCGCTGCTCTCTTCTTATGCATAAAAGCAGAGCGCGAGGGCCGCGGGACTCATTCGGCTCGCGGTGTTCGAGCCATTCGCATCGGCACAAGCAGCACGGCACCCACCGGAAGACCTCGAGTCCGCTCTGAGCGGCAGCGCCTTCGGCGCAACAGGCGTCCGCGGCCCAACCGGGTCCGGCGCAAAAGGACCGCGCCGCAGCCGCCATCCCGCCGGGCACTCCACCTCCGACAGAGGTAGCAGCAGCCGCCCCTGCGGGATTCCACCCGGCACCGGAGGCGCGATCACCGGACCCTCCTGCGGTGAAGAGCCTGGTGATCCGGGTCGAGAAGCCAACCCCGGCCCCTTCGACCCCGGATCCTCCGGTGATCCACATCCCGGAGCCAACGGAGCCTCTTCCTGAGGCCGCGGAGATCCTCGCGGAGCTGGAGGAGCTCTGCTCATCCCCGGATCGAGGAACAGTGATACTCTGTCTCTCTCCGGAGGGTAGAAAGCTCGCCAGTCCCGAACCTCAGGCGGTGTTCAGGAAGCCCACGAGGCCCACTCCGTTCCGACTACCGGCACGTCCGCCTCTACGAGAGTCGCCGGGCAACCGCCACCGTCCAGCTCCTCTCGTCGAGCTACGGGACCCGCGACGCCTCTCAGCAGCGAAGCGACGGCTGGCTCTACCCACCACCGGCCAAGCGACTTCCTTGTTCGTCACCAACGAATTCCCAAGGAGTCGAAGCGCCAGTAGAAGGCGCAGCTTGCGCCGTCTGCGGCCCTCGAAATTCAAGTCGCCCGAGCGAGAAAATCGCCCACCTTAAACAGTCCTTTTTAGGACTCCACGTTTCTTACATCGGCCCTTTTCAGGGCCACCATCTCCTCTCGATACGCTGGATCGAGGCTGCTCAGTAACCTCTCCCGAAAAATCCCACTTCCCATTGTCGTGCCTTACGACAAGATCTTACGTAAGATTTTTCAATAGGGTTCAACTAATTTTTTTTCTCCGAGTACACCTAAGTAACATTTCATATGTGTTGAAAAGATTTATTTTATATGAACTGAAAAAAAAAATAACAAGTGGAGTTTACTTTTTGTAAATATACCTCTACATAATTATCACACATAATCAAACATGTTTTTCTAAAAGGCCTATACCTTAGGAAACGAAAACCCTACTGAAAATGTGTGCACTGTTTTTCGTGTCGCTTTTTGTGTCGCTTTTTGCGTCACCTGATCGAGAAAAAAGAGACACAACTAATTGCGCGACTAATCTGTAAAAAAAATTAAAAAAAATATAGAAAATTATATTGTGTACAATAATAGAATATAATAACTTCAAAAAATAAAATTAATAAAAATCAAAGGGACTTGGACTTCCGATCGGCTTCCTTACTCAAGGTGTCCCGTAGACCGAAGAGCGTTCCTGGACACCTAAATAGCTTCCGCAAGAACAATTTTTGACTTTTTGCTCTCCGATTCTCCTTCTAGTCATTTACTCATTTACAGGAACTATTTTCGGATGGATTTTAGCAGCTTAAGGACCTTCCAATGGAATTTGGTCATATCCACGAGGAATTACGGACTGGATTTTAGCAAATTTTTGATAATTTTCCAGTTGAATTTTGGTAAAATCCAGGCGAATTTTGCAACCAGATTCGCGCATATGCATAAAGATTTGCTAATAAATTAATTTAGTATTAAAACAGAATAAAAAACGTATTCATTTTATACATAATTAGCATTCTTCAAAAATTAATTATTCAATATATTCATTGAAGTTTTTAAAATTTGAATTCGAAAATTCTATTAACCGAGCGAGCGTCAGCGAGCGAGGTATGTCGCTAGTTTTGAAATTAATAGCCGCTCAAAGCGAGCTAAGAAAATTGTAAGTGGCGAAAGTATATTCCCAGATTTGATTTAATATCCTCACGTATTTATTTCAGAATTTAATATATTTTGCAAATATTTATTTTTCGATAACATATCTCGTTTGTATGCATTTTCGTAAATCAAATTTAAAAATATAAAACAAATTAGAAGTTGTAAGTCTAGAAGATAGTATTAGATTCAAATCAGATAATATCATCGGAACTCATCAACAAATCAACTTTTCATCAAATCAAGAATTTTCAACAAATAAAACAAAAGTACTAGATTTTTTAATTTTTAACAGGAAGAGTAGAAAAATGTCGAGAATAGCATGTTGGCTAGAGCAGCTTATTTCAGAGGAGAACGAAGATTTTTTCACAACTTCTTTGAAATCTTTGGAGTTATTAGAGTCAGGTACAGTAATAGAAAAAGCCGACAGGCTGCAGAGGGCAGTCCTGCAACGACTCGAAGACACAGATTTTGCTCCAGGGACCAAGCACGAGGAAGTGGACAAAAGCCGCAGACTAGGCAAATTACAGAAGTTCGTGAAGAAGATCGCGGCGAAGATGGAAGCAGAAGCGGATGCACAAAGCAAAGAGGATGAATCCACCGCACACATCACTAAAAGGAAGCTGAGAACCTCGAGAAGTACAGAGAGATTATCACAACAATTGCACAGATCAATTTTAACAGAAGGAGCGCAATTTTGCGATACGCCGGAGAAGACCGTGACGACAATAATTCGCAACAAGAAATACGTGATACCAGTAGAGATTTTAGCGAGATGTGCAGTGGAGGAATCAGAAACAGTACAAACAGAGCCAGTATTTTCCAGAATCAACAGCAAGCCGCCGATCAACAGGCTATTAGAAGATAATTTCAGATTTGGTAGATTACAAGAGAGCACACGAGATATTGGGAAAATCATCACGACTTGGAAGCTGAAGTTCAGCGGCGCATCCGACGACGTCGAAGAATTTCTGATCCGAGTTAAAGAATGTATGTCTGTAACAGGAGTCACAGGCGAGGAAATGCTTAGAGCACTACCTCTAAGCATGCAAAAGGCAGCGCTGAATCTTTATAGAATAAAGAAACATGAATGGTTGTCTTGGCAGAGATTTGAGTCTGATTTGCGAAAGCACTACCAGCAGACTTTACATGCTGATATTTTGTTAGACAAAATTCGGGAGAGAAAGCAACAACCCGATGAGTCGATGCAAGAGTATATTGCTGACATGATTTTCCAATTTAGGAAACCTCTAGATAAGCAGGTAAATGATAGGAGCATGGTCCATAGAATTTATTTAAACATGCGAATGGAGTTTCACCCGCTTATTCCAGACTATGCAGATTTAGATTTGGACGAGTTTATAGAAAGAGCAACAATAATTGCAAGAGCATTCGACATCGGAAAATGTCAGAAAACTCCGATCAAGACGGAGGAGAAAACATCAAAGAAAAACGAGGACTCAGGCAAGAAAGCCGCAGAGGTATCTGCAGTCACCGTGCCGACTTTTGCCGATGTAGAAAAGCTGATTTCAGAAAAAATAGATAAATTATTAGAAAATATGCAAGCTGGAAACAAACAAAATTCGAACAATGGTAACAGAGGTAAGAGTAATTACAGAGGGAAAAATAATCAGAATAGGAATAATAATCAACAGCAGAATAATACATCAAATAACAACAGCAGCAATAACAATCAGCGAGGGAATTATAGAGGTAGGGGCCGAGGATACGGCCGCGGCAGAGGATACAACAATAATTATTCGGATCAAAGGAATAATCAGCAGCAACAAGGAGCTGATAATTACAATGAACCTCAACAGACGCAGCAAGGCAATGCACAAGATGCAAGCCAGCAGCAGTCACAACCTCAGCCGTCAAATTCGAATTCGGGAAACGGAGCGTAGTCGGCGAGTCACCGACCGCACCGCCGACTTTACCACTCAAGGTCTCGACCGTTAGCGAGCGCACTAGCATAAGGAAAAGCAAATCATCCATTAATTTAGCATCCAAATACAGCCGCTATTGGATAACCTGTAAGATAAATGGAGTCAACACGACAGCCCTGATCGACCCAGGTGCAGCGTGCACAGTCATCGGCAAGATGTGGGACAAAATAAAACCCCATTCACCTATCCTACAGTCGCAAGTGAAGACTGCCCAAATGGCCAACGGACAGCCGGAACAAGTGCTTGGAGAAATCGACGCCGAGATAAATATTGAAGGTATTTCGAAACGCATCAATGCAGTGGTTATACCAACAATACCGACGGAGCTAATTATTGGATTAGACTGCATCCGGTTATTCCAGATGGACATCCTAGCTAGTTGCGATAAATTCACACTCGCAGACCATGGTAAAGAAAAAAAATTCTCATTCAAATTAGGGGCAATCGACGCAAATCCTCCCGGAGTGGCGAGTTGCGGAATAGCCGTCACGACGAAGGAACAACGCGCGATAGTGGATGAGTTAATTAAAAGGTTAATACCTAAAGTAAATGCAGCAGTGCTTCCAGCAACAAAGTTACTGAAACACGAGATTGTTCTCAAAGAGAGCTGCAAGCCCATAAAACAGAAGTACTTCCCAGTCTCTGAAAAAATGGAGCAAATAATGCACGCAGAGATTGATAGACTCAAAGCCGCTGATATTATAGAAGAAAGTCTCAGCGAGTGGAGCAGTCCGATCATCATGGTCAAGAAGGAAGGAGGTACATACAGAATGTGCACGGACTTTCGAAAAGTTAATGGAGTCACAAAAAAAGACGCTTATCCAAGTCCGTACATGGAAACTGTAATTAACAAACTGAAGAAAGCAAGGTATATTTCAAAGATAGACCTTAAAAATGCTTACTATCAGATTGCATTAGCACTGAAGTCGAGAGAAATAACTGCTTTTACGGTGCCTGGCAAAGGACTCTGGCACTATAAAAGGTTACCATTTGGACTATCAGGAGCAGGAGCTTGTTTCCAGAGACTAATTGATAAAGTCATCGGCGATTTAGAGCCGTATGCATACGCATACTTAGACGACATCGTCTTGGTCACTGAGACATTTGAGCAGCACATAGAATTGCTCGAAAAATTACTTCTTAAAATAATAAATGCAGGTCTTACAATAAATCCTAAAAAAAGCAAATTTTGCGTCAATGAGATTAAATATCTCGGATTTATTGTTAATGAACAAGGAATCTCCATAGATCCAGAAAAGACCGTTGCAGTGAAGGAGTTCCCTGCACCAAGGACTATGCGCCAGCTACAAAGATTTCTGGGCATGGCGTCCTGGTACAGGAAATTTATTAAGGACTTTGCAAAAATCGCAAAGCCGCTGACAGAGCTTCTAAAAGACAAGCAGAGCAAAAGTAATACAAAGCTCACTTGGGAACCGGTTCATGAGGAATCGTTCCAAATAATCAAAAATAAATTGATTGATGCACCAGTCCTAAAAAGACCGTTGCAAAACATACCGTATGTTTTACATACAGACGCAAGCAACTCTGGCCTGGGAGCCGTCCTCACACAAAGGGCTGACGATCTAGATCATGTGATTGCATATGCGAGTCGTTCACTTAAAAAATCAGAAGTGAACTACAGCACAACAGAAAAAGAATGCTTGGCTGTGAAATGGGCAATTGAGAAATTTCGACCATATTTGGAAGCGGAGAAGTTCACTGTAATCACAGACCATAGTGCTTTAAAATGGCTTTTTGAGAGAAAAACTCCAACCGGAAGGTTAGGAAGGTGGTCTCAAGAATTGTCCGAATATGATTTCGAAACCATTCACAGAGCAGGCAAGAACAACATTGTGCCAGATGCCCTATCAAGAATGTTTGAAGATGAAAAATCTGAAGAAGATGTCGAGATAGGCGAAATCAAGGTAAAAAGAAAAATTCAAGATCCTTGGTATAAAAAGAGAATTTATCAAGTAATATCTCATCCTCGGAGATATAAAGATTGGAAAGTTGCTGAAGGCAGCCTATACAGGTTTAGACCAAATTATAATGATGAAGATCTGGCTACAGACTTAGAGCCGTGGAAGCTGGTCATTCCACTCGAGGATAGAGATAGAGTACTTCAAGAAATGCACGACGAACCAACGTCGGCGCACCAAGGTGCAGACAAAACCTATAAAAAATTAGTACAAATGTATCACTGGCCTGGAGCATACAGGGACGTAGTAAAATACGTTCAAACATGTGACAGTTGTCAGAAAAACAAAATAGACCAGAAGCAACAAATTGGCTTAATGGGAACTCGATATGTAGACCGACCTGGCAAAGTCATAGCCGTCGACCTCATAGGCGACTTCCCTAAAAGTAACAAAGGGTATAAGTATGCAGTTATCATGGAAGATATTTTTTCCAAATTTATCCTTTGCATACCAATTAGGAATAAAACCGCTAATTTGGTGAAGGATGCAATTGAGAATAAATTATGCACAATTTTTGGCACACCGGATGTTGTAATCTCAGACAACGGTAAAGAATTTATTAATGCGTCGCTAAAAAAATTTTTTAAAGAAAACAGCATAGTTCATGAAACTACACCGTCTAGACACCCGCAGGCTAACCCAGTAGAAAGAGTGAACAGGGACATAAAAGTAATGATCTCCACCTTCATAGGAAAAAATCACAAAAGGTGGGATGAATTCCTGCCACAATTTCAACTGGCGCATAATTCTGCAGTGCATTCCACGACAGGAAAAACACCAGCATTTTTAATGTTCGGCCGCGAGATCCAACAGCCGAAGTGTCTAAAGAGGAATAGAGAATATCCTAAAGACGTGCAAAAGATTTTAGAGGATATCAGCGAACTTATTTATCAAGATCAAAAAATAAATAAAGAGCAAGAAAAATGGATAGATCGAATTAAAGAACTCGAAGAAGTTCGCGACGAAGTCGCTAATTCGAATGACAAAAATTTAGAGAAAAACGAAAAAGCATATAACCGAGATAAGCGTGAATTTTCTTTTGAGATAGGACAAAAAGTCCTTAGAAAGAACAATATACTCTCGTCAGCCGCGAAAAATATTTCGGCGAAACTCTTAAGTAACTACGTAGGTCCTTGCGAAATTTATAAAAAGATTAGCGAGAATATTTACAAACTGCGAGACGAGAGAGGCAAAATTATCAAAAACTCGATACACGCGAAAGAACTGAAATTGTATTGTCCAGAAACCCGAATTTCCAACCCGTAAAACAAAAATATCTATTAACAAAATTTGTAAATTTAAAATTTTTGCGTAATGTTGTAAAAATAGGATAATTTGAGAGATTGTAAAAAGTATGCATGGGAGAGAGTGACATACCATAATTTTGTAAACTGAGTACTGGCTCACGCCACAGCTGTCACGACCGCGTGTAGCAGACGACAACATGTGGTTGCATCTGCTACTCGAACGGAGGCACTCAGATGCGCAGGTTTCGACCTGCCGTGCGCTGTTTTCACTACGTGAAAACTCTCGGTGCAGGGGGGTTGTAACGTGGTAATCGTAACGTTACCGCCTCTAGCATAATCGAGCGCCGGAGACGCTGCGCACGTCCGAAAGCCGCGTCAGTTTAGGCTAGGCGCGAGAGAGGTTCGCGGCGCGACACCGCGGCGAGCGAGCCGACAATGCGGTCCCCCCCGCGAACAGGTAAAGAGGGGGAATTACAGCAGCTCCATATAATGAGCACGCGCGAGGGAAGCGGCCTACTTCTTGGAGAATTACATCTCACGCCTCTACCTCGCCCTATAACCATCGAGACCAAGGCCGACGGCGACGAGGGTCCCGCGACGACGTAACCCGCCGCCGACGAGAACCACGAGGCGATCAGCTCGCCCTGCAGACGAGCTGCGGAACAACGTCCGCCCCAGCCTGCAGCTGAGAGAAGAGCCGGGGACAGGCCCCCGACATCAGCCCTACCGCACAACGCCGACCTCCGCGACGACGGGACTCCAACAACACCGCATCGTTCCCTCCGCCTAGCGATAAGTACCGATTGCGTTACCTCTCTCGTCAGCGATAGGTCCGGTGAGCGCACCGGAGAGCGTAGGCGCGAAATCGACTTATAGTCGCGGCTATTAGCCGATGTATATCTTAGTGATAAATAAACATACATTAATTCTAACCCTTTCAGCTTGTGATTTGAGCCTGCCCCGAATACCACACGACCCGTTCCCTTGAGTTAGCTCGGACCGCGGATAACCGTGTATTTGTGCGTGATTAGTTCGGCGCAGGGAGGCTCAGGGGCAGAGAGGAGACAAACTCCTAAATAATTAGAACCGTTAATCCCGAGTCGCGCTAAAAACGTCACAACTATACAGGGTGTTCGAAATGTTCCGGACCCCCCACTTATAACATAAAGTAAGCATTTTGGAAAAAAATGTTAAATACAAAAGTTGTTAAGTTTTGAAGGTTGAACTAAATGATGACCTTGGATTTGTTATTGGTTATCATTTTCAAGGTCATTTAAAGGTCATCTTCAGTTTTTTAAATAGGGACCCCTATTTTTTATTTCAGATTCTGAAAGAGCACAAAATTTTACATCTGGATATGTACCCACGTTATGGCTCAAAATGACCTACAGAGGTCATTTAGTGGTTAAATGATTATTTAGTAGCAGAAAGCCAAGAAATCCCGATTATTAAGAACTTTGAGCGTATCTGACCAATACTAAAGTAATTTGATTTTGCAAGACAAACTTTATGGTGGCGTTAAATTGACATTGCCCTTGATTTTCAAGGTCATTTGAAGGTCAACTTTAGTTTTCCAAATTAAGCCTCCTAGTTGTAATTCTCCATTTTGCACCAGCGCTAAATTCTGCATTATGATTGTAGAAGGTGTAATTGACACTGGCGTAAAATAAGCCTTAGGCCAGACAACCACATAACTCGGGCGAGAAAATGATAAATAAAAAAATGTCTAATCAAAATAAGCCTTAGGCCCAACAACTACATACCTCGGGGGGGAAAATGATAAATAAAAAAATGTCTAATCAAAATAAGCCTTAGGCCCAACAACTACATACCTCGGGGGAGAAAATGATAAATAAAAAAATGTCTAATCAAAATGAGCCTTATTGCTCAGGCACGGGAGGTACAACTAATTAAGGTAACATCATGGGTGATCCAGCCAACTAAGGCAAGACCATCGGCGGGCCAGCCTACTAATACAAGAACACTAGCGGCCCAGTCAGCTAAGGCAGGTCTATCGGCGGCCCAGCTAACTAAATCAAGACAGTGGACTATTCGCCCAAACTGAATTTTTTTAAAATGTCGTTGACAGGAACTTCTTACAACAACTGTTCAAATTATTGCCCATTAACAGTTTGGCAATGTGCTAACCAATTGTAAAAGGCTGCAACAACATTTCGCAAGATTTGCTGAGGTATCAAGTCTATTTCATCAGTGATTCTTTGGCGTAATTCATCCAAGTCACGTGGTTTTATAACATAAACTTTATCCTTCAAGTATCCCCAAAGGAAGTAATCAAGAGGCGTTAGGTCTGGGGACCGAGGTGGCCATTCAATTGTACCTCTCCGCCCAATCCATCTATCATGAAATGTTGCATCTAAATATCGGCGAACATGAATACCGTAGTGTGCAGGAGCACCATCCTGTTGGAAGTAAATTTCGTCCAGATTTCCACCCGTTAAATTCCGTATAGCAGGTATAATTTGGTCTCGAAGCATGTTTTCATACATTGCAGCATTTAAATTACCTTCAATAAAGAAAGGGCCAAGTACTCTTCCATTAAATATGCCAGCCCAAACATTTACTTTTTCAGGATGTTGCGTGTGGTCCGCTCTCATCCAATGTGGATTGATGTTACTCCAGTATCGACAATTATGTCTGTTCACTGTTCCGCTTAACTCAAACGTGGCTTCATCAGAGAAAACAATGTTATTGAGGAGCAAAGGATCATCAGATATCATTTGCATCATTACATCACAAAACTCTACCCTTCTATCAAAATCATCTTCAGATAATTCCTGTACCAACTTTAATTTGAAAGGATGCCATTTGTTGAGTTTCAAAATTTTGTGCACAGATGCAGCTCCCATTTCATGCTGTTGTGCACAACGTATGATGCTGCAATGGGGGTCCTCAATAAATGATTGTAATACGTCTAAGCTCTTTTCATCATTAGACGATGATTTGGATCTACCTGATTTAGGACGATCTTTAATACCACCTGTCTCTTCAAAACGTCTAATTGTACGAATTACGGTACTTTTTGAAATAGGGTTGTTTTCTTCAACTCTGAATGTTTCATTGAATAAACGCTGTACCTGTTTGTAACATCTCTCTTGATCACCCCACCCTCGCATCATCAACAAAGATATTCTTTCTCGTTCAGTAAGATGTGCCATTTTTCACTACGATTAAAAGTACATTTATTGAAAATTAATACAATTATCTGAATTTCGAAGTAAGAGAACTTTACTTAACTCTTGAAAACAGAAAAGTAAATAGGAGTAAACAATTGTTAATTAACAATTATAAATGAACTGATTCCTAAAAAGAATAGAGAGCAAAATCTTCTAAGGTACAAGTAACGATTCCGAAAATGCTATGAATCATGCGTAGAAACTCGTAACCCTTGCAAAAAATTATTGCAATAAAAACTGTTCATGTAAAACGGTTAGATTATTTTGCTTTTGAAATTAATAACCCCCAAGTGTCCTACGTAGATCATTTCGAGCCATGACGTGGATATTGTACATATCTCCAGATCTAAAATTTTATGCTCCTCCAGAATCCGGAATACAAAATGAGTCCCTTTTTAATAAGCTGAAGATAACTTTCAAATGACCTTAAAAATGAAGGCCAATTTTAAAGTGACCATAAAGTTCGTCCTAGAAAATCAAATTATGTACTTTAGTATTAAAGTACGAAATTTTTTTTTCTTTTCGTCAAATACACCCAAAGTTCTTAATAATCGGGATTTCTTGGCTTTCTGCTACTAAATAATCATTTAACCACTAAATGACCTCTGTAGGTCATTTTGAGCCATAACGTGGATTCATATCAAGATGTAAAATTTTGTGCTCTTTCAGAATCTGAAATAAAAAATAGGGGTCCTTATTTAAAAAACTGAAGATGACCTTTAAATGACCTTGAAAATGATAACCAATAACAAATCCAAGGTCATCATTTAGTTCAACCTTCAAAACTTTTGTATTTAACATTTTTTTCCAAAATGCTTACTTTATGTTATAAGTGGGGGGTCCGGAACATTTCGAACACCCTGTATAATATAGGGAGATATAAACATATATCTATATATACAGGGTGGGCCATTTTAATCAAACCACCCAGAAATTTTCGCCGGTTCACGTTGTACAAAAAATTGTTTAGACAAAAGTTGTTTGGGACAATGGGGGCCATCTTTTTATGAAATAAGTTTTGACCTTGAACTTTATTTTCGAGGTCATTTGAAGGTCAACTTTTGTTTTTTAAATAGGAAACTCTATTTCTGATACCGGATTTTGAAAGAACATAAAATTTAGAGTCAAAAGTGTTTTTAGCATTTTTTTAACTAAACGCATAGTTTCTGAGAAAAAAAATCGCTAATATTTAAATATTTTTAAACTCTTCAATTTTTTCTCAAAAAGGATGCATCTAATCGAAAAATTACTAAAAATATTATTGATTTAGAAATGCATGAAAAAGAAGGTGGTATTTTTTATTTTTCTAATTTTTAATTTTGTGCAATTGTCTTAAAAACAATATTCTAAAAACAATATTCTAAACAATTCTAAAAACTTATTTCATAAAAAGATGGCCCTCATTGTCCCAAACAACTTTTGTCTAAACAATTTTTTGTACAACGTGAACCGGCGAAAATTTCTGGGTGGTTTGATTAAAATGGCCCACCCTGTATACTATATATACAGGGTGATTCATTTTAATTGCCCCAGGCAAATATCTCGAAAAGTACGGGAGATGGAAAAAGACGTTAAATGTAAAAGTTGTAGGGTTCAGAGGGGAAAATCCAATGGTGACCTTGACCATGACCTTGGGGGTCAAGTTTCAAGGTCATTTCAAAGTCAAAGTAGTTTTTTAAATAGGAACACCAACTTTTGACCTCGGAAATTAAAAGAGCGGAAAATTTTACATTCAAACATGATGTTATGTCATGGGGTCCAGTTGACCTCTGCAGTCGCATCAATTATCAGGCAATTATCTTAGTCGACGCGGCGAGCGCGGAGCGACTACTATGTCGCGGTAGCCGATCCGCGGTGTCCGCAAGCGAAGCGGTGAGCCATGAGGCATAAGGAGGCGGCGCGCGATGAGTCGATACTGGTTTTTAGCGCGATAGTATGAATAATGCTATGACGTACTGACAGAGATGCTTGGTATTGATCTGTATCAATAATTTTCTCTAGCAAATCTAATAGGCAATCATAATATCCCCAGAGCATTTATTCTGCAATATCTCTTTCACTTTTTTTTGTCTCATATTTAGTCAGAAAGCTCGAAAAAATTTGTGATTATTATCAAAATGGCAGACTATCCTCCGACAGAAATCATGGATATGATTATTGTTTATGGTTTTTGTGGGAACAATGCAAGAGAAGCAACTCGACAGTATGCAGAACGATATCCGAATAGACGTCATCCTGACCACGTAACTATTTTGCGACTGATAGAAAGAGGTAGGGCTGGAGAGCTAAAACGTAAACGCAGGAAGAAGCCTTTAAACAATGACGAAGCTATTATTGTAACAGTCCTTGGGATGGTAGTCATGAATCCGCACATAAGTCAACGACAAATTAGTAGAGAGTTGGATATATCACAGGCAACAGTTTGTAGAATTTTGCGAGCGAATCACTATCATCCTTACCATATCTCACTTAATCAGTCCCTTTCTGATGAAGATAAAGTTTTGCGGGTGAGATTCTGCAGATGGGCTTTGGGTCAACAGGCTGATCACATGTTCTTCTTCCATACCATGTTTAGTGACGAGGCTATATTTCAAAGTGATGGAGAACTGAACCGTCATAATAGTCATTATTATTCTGAAAATAATCCTCATTGGGTTCGTCATGTAGATCATCAACATCGATGGAAGGTAACAGTTTGGTGTGGTATTCTAAATGGCCATATTATAGGCCCTTACTTCTTTGACGGAAATGTTACACAACAAGCATATTTACACTTACTGCAAAATGAGTTACCTGCTATGTTACAAGAAGTAGACGAAGAGATTATTGAAAGGATGTGGTTACAGCAGGATAGTGCGCCGGCACATTTCGCCCGTTTTGTGAGAGAATTCTTAAATTTAAATTACCCAAATCGCTGGATTGGCCGAGGTGGGCCTGTAGCTTGGCCACCAAGATCACCAGATCTGACGCCGCCAGATTTTTTTCTATGGGAATATTTGAAAACTATTGTTTATTCGACTGTTCCTACGACACCAAAAGACCTCAAAGAAAGGATCAGACAGGCGTGTCGAAGCATACCAGAGAACGTACTCAGAAAAACTGTAAATGCATTCGAAAGACGAGTACGGTTATGTATTGATCAAAATGGAGGCACATTCGAAAATTTACTTTAGACCGAGTATTTTAGAACGTGCGTATGTATTTCAATACATAGCCCATTCTGCTACAACTGACAGGAAAGTTTCATCATTCACCCTTGACTAGTTGGATGATCACACCATGCTGCCTTAATTAGTTAGCTGCATCAGCTACCGTCCACTTTAAAAGGCTGCATAAGCGCCCATCTTGCCTTAAATGGCTGGCTGGGCAACCATCTTGCCTTAAATGGCCGGATGAACCCCCATCTTGCCTTAAATGGGTGGCTGGGCAACCATCTTGCCGTAAATGGCCGGACGAACCCCCATCTTGCCTTAAATGGCTGGCTGGGCAACCATCTTGCCTTCATTGGTCGGATGAACATCAATCTTGCTTTAAATGGTTGGATGAACATCCATCAAAATCTTCAGTAACCTACAAATTTGAATCACCCTGTATATACATAAAATGAATCACCCTGTATATATACTAAGGGGTACCCCTACTCGCTCCGCCCGTCCACCTCCATTTTTTATTGTGCGATGCAATTAAATCTGTTTACTTTTTGAGTCGAATTCTGAAAAATAATTTTTCGCATTATTTTTTACCTGTATACGATACGAAACTTCATTTACCCATTTGCTTTAGCGATATAATTGATTATATTTTCTTTTTCAGTCAATTTCCAAAACATAATTATTTACAACAATTATTTTATTTTAAAACTATTATTTCAATTTTTCAGCAACACAATTATTGCAACATTTTTTAATTTTAATTTACGTTCAATTAATCCATTAGGAGTTAACGGGTTTAAAAATTCTGTTGAAATTATATTTGCTAAATTTTCATTTTTATCGATTTCTGCTATGTTAATGATTAAATATTCCATAGACTGTATTGGTATACGATTAAGAAATTCATTATTAATTTTAATGATATCGACATTTTTTGGTGCTAAAGTTCCACTTTCATAAAAATTGAGGAGGTGACTGAGAAGAGGCTGAGGACCCTATTGAAAAATCTTACGTAAGTCCTTACGTAAGTTCTTACGTAAGATCTTACGTGAGATCTTATGCCAAAATCTGATCTGAATTTTTTTATTTATAAAGGACTAAATACCGTGCAAAATGAGGATAAACTTGTTATTAAAGAAGTTTTTTTCGATGGGACTTAGAATATTTTTAGGTGTGTAGCAAAATTTTTAAGTTCCGCATCTGAAAAAATTCTATGTCCCATCGAAAAAAAATTCTTTAATAACAAGTTTATCCTCATTTTGCACGGTATTTAGTCCTTTATAAATAAAAAAATTTCAGATCAGATTTTGGCATAAGATCTCACGTAAGATCTTACGTAAGAACTTACGTAAGAACTTACGTAAGATCTTACGTAAGATTTTTCAATAGGGGAGGGTCTGCGTGGTGGGGGATGAAGGGTAGTGGAGGGGGAGGAGGAAGAGGGAGGGGAGTAGAGGGGTAAGAACATATTTAGGTTTCCATTTTGGCCTTATGTCTATATAATACACTGAGATATATATAGTTATCACATTAAAAAATTCGCTAGAACAGTTTATAGCTAGTGTATCACAATTAGGTTATTGCACTTATTTGTGTAAGTATCTAAAGAGCAGCTGTTGCTGCAACTGTTTAGTCATTCTGATAATGAAGAAATGAACATAAGAGTCTGTGTGAGTTTACCCGCATCATCCATAGGATGTTAGGGATATAAACCGAAAAAATACATATGCAGCACCATCCTAAATAATATATAAAAGCCTGCATTGGTGCGAATAGATTCTTTATGTGTAGGCAATGGGTATACGAGAGGACAGCAGAAGGCATCATCCTCTGATGCTTTCTTCTCAGAAAAACTGGGGGAGAGTCGCCAATTTTGCGGACGGCTTCCTTTGACGGAAGAAGGCGGACCTCTCCTAGTGAATAACAGGAACTGACTATAATATGTTATCAACCATTAGCATCGAACGTTCCTTGTAATCATTTTAAAATTGATAATGTTGATTTTATTGTAAATAGATACATATTTTGAAAACTTTTATACATAAATAAAATTTATTAAATAATACAATGCTTTACTTTTATTTAATACGCGATGAGTGAATGCTCAGCGCAGGACATTACACGAGTTCGTCTACTTGCGAGGAAACACGCACGCCAAACGGCTGTGCATGCATGCCAAACGACCGTGCATGCACGGCCATACGATGTGCAAACGAGCATCAAGTTCCACGATGCTTGTCGTACCGCTTAGAAGCGTGCGCACACGGCGCGGGACGATGTATGCACGCCATCTGACGAGTCTCCGCCGCACGTGGTGCCATTGGCGTAAATGCACCGCTTCTGAGCGTGAACACTTTTTTCCGTGTAGAGTGCCACGCGGCAAATAACCTGGTCCACTCCCGAAGTATTGCTTAACGGTGATTTCCGCGGTGGGGGTTTCCAAGCCAGGAAGGAAGTCTCCTCGACCGACTCCCGTCTGCTCCGACATGTAGTTAACTACGGGGAGCAGCAGGCGGGCATGCGTCAAGTGGGACGAGGTTTTAGTGGGTAGGTCAGTACCGGCTATGCTTGATTGTCCCACACACGAGGGCAGGCCCCCTGAGGTCTCATTCAAGATATTTCCTCCCTTAAAAAAATATAATTATTAATATAATTATCATTATCATTATTGTGTAAAGAAGACAGCAATTTGCATCACTATTTTTAAATATATGAAATATTTAACAATTTTTAACAATAATAATTTAATCTATATTTAAAAGCCATGTCGAGATATTTTAATGTAAATTATTACATTTCAGGATGGAAAATTCATCATCGTCAACGTTGTCACCTTTGATAACGCAAAAATCTTCAGAAACTTTACAACAAATCAAGTCAAATCAGGTATAACACTTATTATCTATTAAAATTCGTAATAATTTTGTTTTATTTACAATGTATACAAGAAAACAAATAAGAGAACAATTTATTATATATCCTAATTTCAATGAGTATTAATATTTGCTTGAAATTTAGGGTTTCTCTAAAGAACGTTAGATCAAATTTCATGTAAGATCCCATACACAAATCTCCTGCTCAAACGACATACAACTTTAAAAATAACTAGGCTCGCCAAATGGCGAGTTTCGCTTCGCGAAGCAATCGCCCTGCGCACTGCAAGGATGCACAATAGGCGCCATCATTGACTCGCATTTTGCATCGCCATGCGATGCAAGAGAACAAAATGCCTCACTTTTTGCATGGTCAGTACGACTTGTTCTCACGGTTCCCACTCACTAATATCTCGTCACTTGCATTGCCAAGCAATTTTATCTTTTTCATTAAGTACCTCAACTCGCCACATAGCAATCGCTTCGCTCTCGTCACTGATTCGCATTTTGCATGGTAGGTAGACCGGATGCTTGCGCTCCACGATTACTCTTCATTAGCCTTCATTAAAATAGGTCGATCTTTGTGCTGCTACCGCACTCTGCTGCCGCGTGTACGTAAACTGTGTCTACTTGTGCTTGTCAATGGCAGTGTAGGTGACAAGGTCGACGTTTTTTCTAAACGAAGTCCGCCATGCCAATGGCAGTGAATCGACTAAAATGTTGTTCGGACCGTAAGGAATTAAGCTGCTGCAATGGATATTACAGATGATTTATGTTAAAGAGTTTATCGGATAATATTTGTGTTAGTTTATGAAAGAAAAAGAGATTTGTCCACAAGATCGTCCTTTCCAGTTTTTCCTTAAACCACAGCTTCTTTGTTGGGCGATTATAAAAATAATATTCAATTGGAATAATCTAGATTATGATTAAGTTTATTATTGTAAAGAGTAATAGTTGAAGCAAATACATAGAAAATGGAAAATAAAATTAAGTTAAACTTGAACGGTTTCCGAGTTTACCCATGGTCTGGGGACCTCTCAGTTTTGAATTCACCGGAGGTCGGACTGCCCAATTAAGGGAAGTTCGGTTTCCGACAGGGTTGGATGTGCATGGTGCTAACTAGAAGTTAGATTATCGGAGCCGGCTTGCTTAACATTTTTCTGATACTAAGAGAGCAATACCGTGCCTAAAGAGAGGCTTATCATATTTCATGAAAGAACTGCAAGGGCTTGATCACTTGCTGGAGCTAAACTCTCATAGAGTATATAAGGAGCCACTAATCGCGCACACAATCTTACTTTATTACTTACTGCGGAGCAGTTGTACTTGTATAGGTGCTATTTATTGAACTGTTGTTCTACAACAGAGTATTTTGTAGCTTGCTAAATAAAAATTTCAGTCCAATTTTTCATTCACAAAATAAAGGTGGTGTTCAAAGGAGTAAAACCTGGGGTAATCCAATGGAGAAAAACCAGTGAAATCCATTAGATTAACAGTTATTTTATCGAATTGCCATTAGCGACTTACAGAAAGTCAGTGGCGCCGGCGGCCACCGTGTGCTAAGCACTCCTACGTGCAGTAGGGACACTAGGAAGAGCTCTACACAAAGAGAAATTTTATACTATTATAGTGTATGGATTTTGTTCTGGTGCTTACAGTTACACGATTTTGTTGCTATAGACGCTAAAGTTGTAGATATTACAGTATGTTGTTGCGCATACGAAAAATACACAGTTAGTAACGACCTCTGTTACGTCAAATTGATGCCTTTGTTTCTTGCGAACTGAGAGAAAGAAGCATCTGTACCACTCGAGCGAACCTTGTAAGAGAGCTTTTTACCGACACGCGAGGCAAAAATTATTTTCACTCTTTGCTTTAGCGATATTTTTTAATTTCATTTAATGAAGTAGAAAAGAAGCAACGGGGTATGAAAGGGATTTGAAGAGAGATTGTGAGGAGGAAAGGGAGTGATACGAGCCGTCTGAGGAGGAAAAGAGATCGTACTCTCATATCAAAAATATAAAAACTCTTATTCTTAGGAGGATTTTACCGTAAGATGAGGGGGGGGGGGATCAAATATTCGCGAGGATGGGTTAGGTGGGTGCGAGGCTGCAAGAGAGGTGGAGAGGGGGGTTTCATCCGAAAGATTTTTTATAATTATGCAATATGGGAACATATCTTCCTGTATTATGTAAAATGTTCGTCAAGTAATCCCCCTCTTCAGCCCTCTTTATACATATTTGTCTGTCTCTTATTTTAGAGTAAAAGTCTTCTTAAGAATAGTAGTTTTTATATTTTTAAAATGCGGGTTACCACCCTTCCACCCGTCAGACCCCCCTCGACCCCCTTTAATATATAAACGGTGTCCCATTTTAATCTATGAATCCAATTTTATGACATTCATAATAATAATTCAAAAAAAATGTTCAGCCCAAAGGGGGACATCTTTTGGCCCAACTATTTTTTATAATATTATATATTTTTTATTTTTTTTTATAACTTGAATTCTCTTTCAAGGTCATTTGAAGGTGAAAGTGCCTTTTTAAAATGGGAACCCCGTTTTTTGACACCAGATTCGGAAAAAGCGGGAAATTTGACGTCCAAAGTAATATTTCATAATTTTTTAATGACCCTTAAAAGGTTGTTTCAAGGTCAAGTATTAAGAAATTATGTGGTTGCTGTTTGATAGCGTATTCTGGTAGAATAATTGTATTAGATGTATTTTTATGAACAATATTTAACCCCAATGTAAGAACGACCTTAATAATATTCTCCTTTCAAAAGTTGTCCTGACTTTTAACATTACCCAGAAACAACGACATGGACCCCCGCGCACCTTTTGGGTGACTGCCCTAGACTTATGGGAGTTAGGCGGAGCGTGTGTGGGGACTTCACACTAGAGCCAAGAGATGTTAGGAACTTTAGTTTGCCGGGCCTCATAGGCCTAATAAAAAGGATTAGATCCAGCCTATAGGCAGGGGAAGGTAAGAGGTTACCGGGCTCTGCCGTTACTAGAACCCGGGGGCATAGGTACATTTGACAGGATGTCGATTCGGAATGATGACACAAGGAGGCAAAGCGCAATGGGCCTTCGGCCTACGCGCGAGTCGGCACGTCCCCGAGCAGGGGCAGCCGGTGCGTCTCCACTTTTGACCGACTATCGACTATCGACTATCGACTAACGACATGGACGTAGTAAGTTCTGTTTCCTTTGGGGTGCTTGATTAGCGTGAGACCCCTTGTCCTCACGATGGAGTGCTTGAATAAGTGAGTAATTTAAAATCTGTTATGATCTTCTTAATTTGTAACTTTAACGCCATGTAAAACTTATCTCCAAATCCCTTAAAAATTTTTACTCCCACCCCCTTCGTTCGCATAGCTTTAGTAATTGTTTTAACACCTGTTAAAAATGCAATTCATCTATTTCAATTAATTTAGAAAAAGAAGAAAAATTTTAGTTTTATATTTTACAAACAGGAAAATTTCATTTGTTTATTTTCTAAACAATTTATTTGTTTAAAATTTATTTATTTTAATTTATTCATTGCAAGAAGAAAGCCTTTATTTTTATATTTAGCAAACAGAGGAATTTAATTTGTTTATTTGAAAAAGAAATTTGTTTATTTAATAGAGCTTTACAAAAAGATAAGCATTTGTCCACCTCCGATAAGCGAGCTATGAAAGAATTTTGTAAGGCAGGTGCGAGCGTTTCCCCGATAGCGCTCCGGCTCGGAATGCGAGCAATGCGCAAATGTAAACAAAGCGAGTTTAAAGCGCTGTGAAACGGCTCTGTGTCGAAATATGTAAATGGTTTGCCGAAAAAGGGGACAGGAAAATTATGAACTAGAGGGTTCTTCTGAGTGCGAGGGAGGATACGCGGGCGATTTCACCGGCACGCTAGTGGCGTGGCTGTTTGGCCTCTTGACCCCCTGCAGGACTTAGTCCTAAGCGTTTAAGGGTCTAGCGAGTAAGGCTGCACCTTGGGTGAGCCTAGGCCGTCGGCCAGGAGATAAGCAGCGAACACCTCCCCCGCATTCAGTAGAATCGGAAAAAATAATTATGAAAAAGAAAAGAAATTCCTGTCCCTCGAAATTTGAATTTTGTAGCAGCGAAGGCAGCGCGCCTAACAAAGCGCTTTTTCGGCGGCTCCGCAGCGAGCGCGTAGTGGGGGCAAGAGCGTTTAAATAGCGAGCGCAGGGCGCGCGGCGCGCTCTATGAATCCAGCCTTAGACAGATCAAAAGAAAAATAAACTTAATTTAATTTGATTTGATTAATTTGATAACCCTCGCCATCATTGCCAACAACACCTGTTTATTTTACTTAAAAATATTGAAGGTTATATGTAACAATCATTTGTGAGATGCAAGGGTACTCACATTAATCAAGCACCCCATCATGAGAGGCAAGGGGACTCACGCCAAAAGCACCCCAAAGGAAGCAGAACTTACTACGGTCACGACGTTTGTTTCTAGATAATGCTAAAAGTCAAGACAACGACCCAAGGAAATCGTTGACGCGTTGAGGCTGGGGACACTGTCTACCTCTGAAGCAAAAACTCTCCGTTGCGTCGCTAATCGCTTGGGACTAACCGCCGGCTCGTGATCACTGGAAAACACGCTGAAAAAGCACAAACACTCAAGAGGACAAAGGGCTGAATCGCAAAAAAATCACTCAATTCAATTCTAATTGAAATCACTATATTGACGTCCTTCTGTATATCTATACTTGTACCGAGTGTTGTGTTTGTCGCGGTACTCAGAACAAAGTAATGTTTGTTTGCACTTGACGAACATTTTTTTACAATGTTTACTATATAATATAGGAGGATATTTTACCCTATTATATAGTTATAAAAAATATTTCGGACGAAGACCCCTCTCTCCACCTCTCTTTCAGCCGTGCATTCCCTCAATCCACTCTCATGAATATTTGACCCTCCTCATTTTACGGTAAAAATCTCTCTAAAAATCCATTTTTTATTTTTGAAATGAAGGTTCGCTTCCTCCCACATTCCCTCCTCAGACCCCCCCCCCCCATCCCCTAGGAGGTCTGATCGTGCAGTCCATCCAGAGACAAGTCTTGCGAAACAAGCTAACCAAGCTATTTCCTCAAGTACCTAGTCTTTGGTAGTATGCAAATATACCTGAAGGTCATCTGCATAAAAAATGTGTTTAACCCTTTAACGCCCAACTTGACCATTTTTCGACAATATATTCAGCGGTGTGTAGCACTATCTTAAAATGGTTCAAGAAATTCTTGACATACCATTTTTAACGTAAAATTTAATGTACTTTCAGAATCCAGTACTAGTATTGTTGAAAAATTTAACAATAAAAAGTTATAAACAATTTCTTGCAAAAAAACGTGAATTTTTGAAAAAAAAAATTTGATTGGGTCAAATTTTCGAATGGAAAGAGGGTTCGCTCGTACGTCTAACACGTGTATATTTGGTCAATAGCATGTATATTATATTGTAAAACAGTTGCAGTACCGAAATTAAAAATGGCGGCCATCCGAACAATCCCTTTTCCACCGAACTTATCAAATAGATTCGTGTTTTTTTTTCTCGATCAGGATCGACTTTACAAAAAACAGTTATAGAACAAAAAGTGTTTAGAATTAATCAGAGAACGCGTGTGAATTTTTTCAGAATTTTCGAAGCGATTTTTGAATTTTTCAAAAAATGGCCATATCCAAAAAACCAAAAGTCTCTCTAAAAAATCTGAAAAAATTCACACGTCTTCTCTGATGAATTCTAACAACTTTTTGTTGTATAAATTTTTCTCGTTAAGTCGATCCTGATCGAGAAAAAAATCACGAACCTTTCTTGATATGTTTGGTGGAAAAGGGGTTGTTTGGATGGCCGCCATTTTTAATTTCGGTATTGCAACTGTTTTACAATATAATATACATGCTATTGACCAAATATACACGTGTTAGACGTACGAGTGAACCCTCTTTCCTTTCGAAAATTTGAGCCAATCAAATTTTTTTTTTAAAAAATTTACGTTTTTTTGCAAAAAATTGTTTATAACTTTTTATTGTTAAATTTTTCAACAATACTAGTACTGGATTCTGAAAGTACATTAAATTTTACGTTAAAAATGGTATGTCAAGAATTTCTTGAACCATTTTAAGATAGTGCTACACACCGCTGAAAATGTTGTCGAAAAATGGTCAAGTTTGGCGTTAAAGGGTTAATATCTGTCCCAGTTAGTTCAGGGGACCCAACACTAACCCCTACAGAACATCCAGGTTAGTACCCAGCCAATTAAGTTACCAGCAGTTTTAGCGGAAATTTGCTGGGTCCGACCCTGTAAATATGACTTGATCTAGGAGGGACCAAAAATCATAGGCGGACCTAGAGAATCCTAGTTTCCGCAGTTAAACAATAGCTTGGTCGGTGATATTGTTTCGAATACCTTGCTGAAATCAAACAGTAAGAACTAAAAACGTATTGTCTGTCGCTTAGGCCACCAGCACGTTGTACAGCCTGCTGGATTCGAGTTCTGAGCAGCATTTCAAAGAGCTTGTTAGTTGTATTCAACAGGTTCCTATATTTTGCAGAAAATAGTACTTGCCGCAAATTTTAGATAAACTTTTGGCATTTTATTTCCAGGTGTCTTTTCCATATTAGTTTGCTATCCATGGTGACTCCTAGATACTTGACTTCATCGAATAGCTTGATTTACTTCCCACTTATATTTCTAGGTAAACTACATCACCACAGTTTTGTCTGGGTCGACTCTAATGCCGGTGGTTTTACACCAGGTTTCTACTGCACTGAAAAAATTTGGAGAGCGCAGCACTACCTCGTGTAGGAATAGCGCGTTACCTCTACTTGGGTGCATGAGAGCTCCCCTAAGCGTAGCGCTCAGCTCCGCAAGCGGTACGTGTGCGCTACCTATAGGAAAGTAGGGTTATGCTTTCTTTCGGAGGTGCGTCGATCATGCAACATTTAAAGAAGTTGTTGACACACAAATTGAGGTTAAATGAATAATGTTATGGTTATTGCATTAATTATACTGTAAATATATACTTACGAATGAAACGGTCTTGCAAATATTCAAAATTATATTTTTCCAAAAAATTCAGCATATTCGTTTTCACGCACTTATTTTTTAAAAGTCCGCGCATTCAACACTATTAGCGAGTATGATCGACGCACCTCCGAAAGAAAGCATAACCCTACTTTCCTATAGGTAGCGCACACGTACCGCTTGCGGAGCTGAGCGCTACGCTTAGGGGAGCTCTCATGCACCCAAGTAGAGGTAACGCGCTATTCCTACACGAGGTAGTGCTGCGCTCTCCAAATTTTTTCAGTGTGTAGGTATGTCCCTTTACTTACTGACCCTATTGATCAGTATATCATTAGCGTATTCCACTATCTGACTTCCGGCATCACTCATGTCCGATAACAGATTATCTACTACTGGGCACCACAACAGGGACGATACACCTCCTTGTAGGCAGTCGGAGGAGAAGTCTTTTCTAACTATCGTGTTGCTCTTGGTTACTTCTAGTTATCTGTTTCCGAGCATATGACTCGTCTAGTTTACTAGTGTTGTGGGTCTCCCATACTCCTTTAGGGCGATTCTGATGTCACTTATAAATGTATGTTTAAAAACACCTTCAATATCCATAGCAAATTCTCAATTTATCAATTGGGACTAACTAAGCTGCTTTACTTTTTATAGAGCGGTCTCAGTGGACATGCCTAATCTGTATGCATGTTGATTCATATGTAGGGTCTTCCCTCTGAGAGTTGTGTCTCTAATGAATCTATTGATGAACCTCTCAGCTGCTTTCAGCAAGAACGTAGTTAACCCATTAGTGCCGACGCGGTCATTTTTGGATAAAATTACCTATAGAAACATGTTTGATCTTGTTTTTTTTTTTAAATCCGCCTAGAAATATCGAGGGTCCAAAAATCCTTTGGGACGTATATTCGTTTTTCCACGGTTTTGTGCACTGAGTAGATGCCATCTCGTCTGGGTGATACTTAGGGTTTAAAGGATCATAGAGCCTGCATGAGTTTCTTTGGTGTCACTATGAGATTCGTCAGTTTACGATTTTGGCGCCATCGTGTCATCTTAAGGGGGCTAGCCAGGGTTAAATTGAAAAAAATACTGTTTTCATTACTGGATCTTTTTACACCTTAAGTACTCATATAATTTAAGCTATTGATACACTATTAGGATTCAAACAGTGCTCTTTACCTCTAGAATTGTTTCATCGAAAATATTTATATTTCTTATTTCTTAGTCCACTTGCCATAGCTTTTTTTTATTACAATGACATGTCACTGGACAAAGCTAAAATTACTCTATATAATTTGCACCTCAGATGTATCGGATCACTTTTTTGAAAAAAAAAAAAAAAGAATAAATTATTGTATACATTTACGTGCAATATGCTTGTATTTGCCTAATATTTTATCTATCGTTAGTGTCTATTTTATTTTGTAGCGATCCCTCTCTTGGTTGTACCCATGACACATTTACAGGATTGTTACTTTTCCTGGTCTTCTTGAGGAGTTCTCTCGACTTTTCCGTAAGCGAGGTCAGATTTTTATTCGACCATTCGACTTGGCTTTAAAAACTCAGTCTTGTGGGTAGAAAATGTTGACGGTATGCATGGAGCACAGAGCTTCCGCGAGATCTACTGAATATTTTCCCCAGTCCGTATTTCTAGAGTTTCATCTCCATTCTCGCCATGAGATCAAACTTGATGTGTTGATGGCCTCATAGTCATGCTTCACATAGATCTTTCAATTGGTAATCCTGGCTTTAAGGTCCTTTGAGTAAAATGTAAATCTAGTTCTTCTTGCCTTACGGAGTTTCTAAATGTTGATGTGTTACTAACATTCATAATTTCAAGTTTCATATTCATCAGGCACTCTATCAGACTTTGTCCTCCACGATTAGTGTCTATGCTTACCCACAATTGATGATGTGCATTTGCGTCGCACCCTATCAACAGTGGTATTTTTAGTGTCTTGCTGTTGTGGGCATATTTTCGTCATCTTTGGGGAAGTAGATCGACGGTATATCTACTTTCCCGATGTTTGAGATCTCTGTCGTGACCACCATTAGGTCCCATGCACATACTTTTCATTGGGGCACGACATTGATCCACTAAACACGTACGATACAATAGTGTAAAAATGACATCATATGTCCTTTTAAGAGGAATTTGAATAAAAAATTTTCAAAAAATCAATTTTTTTTACATATTTTTATTGTATACATCATTTTAAACTTACAAAAAAATTGGGACAAAAATATTAAGTATGTAAGAAGTTAGATCTGAAAATGTAAAATGAAAATAAATTTGATTTTTTATTTTTCTGATGAGGTTATAATTACTAATAATTTATCTCAATATTCTAGAATATCATTGAAATTGTTCGTAATAATACTTGCCAATATGTATCCAATAAAATTTTATCCCGACGTTACACGTACCGACTAAATAACATAGAATCCTTTTTACAGCGTTCCAGTGCCTTTTGTTGTGTACGCGTACGCGATGTCGGGTCGGGACACGATCGCGAGAGGTTTAAGAACAGCGCAGGGATCCGCAGGCACACACACACGGGTTTCGCGTCAATCATTCCGAACTTAATTAGGATTTCTCTAATTATGCGCTCTGTGAGATTGGAAATCTAAACCTACGAAAGAACTTCCGTTCCTTAAGAAACTAAGAACAGCATTAATTGCTTGAGTCGATTTACACGCAAGAAAACCGTCGTCGACATATAACGCGAGGTATACAATATGATCGCAAAAATTACCAATAAAAATACATTTATCCGCGTCACTTACTGTAAACATAAATTTACTCAGAAAATCTGTAAAACGCCGAATCCAGCAACGCGGTGCCTGTTTCAGGCCGTACAAAGATTTTCGTAAAAGGCATACAAGACCATCGTGCCGCTTCCTACTTTGTTTTCGTCTGGGAGAGTTTCATCATGGATGTTGGAGTAGATGTTCTGTGGGTCGAGTTCCATTCCTTCAGGCAGCTCCATATGAATTTCTTCCTCTAGTTCGCCGTAGAGAAAAGCCGTTCGCACGTCGAAGATGGCCATCTCGAGATCTTCATAAGCTACTAAGGCGAGTAAAGCGTGTAGGGAGTCGTAATGTACGACTGGAGCGAAGGTTTCGGCGTAATCTACACCCTTTTTTTGTTGAAAACCTTTGGCACATAGCCTGGCCTTGAATCGAGGTTTGCCCTGTACTTTCTTGACAATTTTGAAGACCCATTTAGATTTGATAGGTGTTCTGCAGGATCTTCGAGACCATTCTTCTTATGGGCCTCAAGTTCTTCTCCGACAGCTTTCGACCACTCAATCGCTTGAGGTCCCTTGAGAGCTTCTTCATAGGTGTCGGGGATCCGTTTTTCAGTGATATTTGCCTGGAATCTTATCGGTCCACTGAGCTTTGCACGATCTCTGAGGCGTGGGCCTTCTTTCTGTACCTCCTGTGACGGATAAGGCCTGTCTGCGGCGTCGTGTAGCTCTGGCAGTTAGGGCTCATCCTCGGGTTGGTGTGGAGCGACATTTCTTGAGACTGTTACTTTCTTTGAGTATGTGTCGTACACTCTAAAATTGCACGAATCTTTCTCGAAACCGACGAGAGCACCTTTACATGATTTTGGGTCAAATTTGCTGGTGAGCACCTTGGGAGTATGCTCATAAGCTGCGGCTCCGAAAATCCTAATGAAGTCTAGTTTTGGAAGTCAGCCAGTCCAAGCCTCGAACGATGTTTTTCCATCGGTGCTGTTGAGCACGGTCACTTTGTTTACTGAATAAACAGCTGAGTTGACTGCTTCCGCCCAAAGGGTGTGAGGCAAATTGGAGGCGAGAAGCATTGTGCGAGCGCATTAAAAAATCGTTCGATTGTTTCTTTCAGCTTTCCCGTTCTGTTCAGGTGTATACGGGGCAGACGTTTCAAATTTGATTCCTGTTTCTTTCATGTAATTAAACAAACTTGCGTTAACAAATTCGCGTCCGTTGTCACTTCTGAACACTCGAAAAGGACGTCCAAATTTGTTTGCTACTGCTCGTTCATACTCTTTCAAACGATCGAAAACGTGGACGACATGAGGAATTTTGCCTTGGCGTCATCCTTGACCCAGGTCTTACTCTCTTGCGAGGATTGGTCTTCCGGTTTGACCCTCGTCCCTGAGACCACATCTTTGACACCATGTGCAATAAATAGGTTATCTATCTGAAATTTCCACGACTGAAAGTTCGAGCCGTTAAATTTGTCGACACTGCGCGAGGAAAGTTTGTAAGCCATTTCTTCTTTCTTCTGTAAATATCGTACACACACACTTTATTGTCTCTGAGTCACTCTTCGTATGTGCGTCGATCTGGGCCCATAACCTGTTGAACTGCAGATTGTTAAGATCGGGCAAGAGGACTGAGCAAAACTAATCGGTCTATGGCGTAAGTATATTTATTGTAAGAAAATGAAAAACTATTCTAATGATGCCACGTGTACAGTGCGACCAGTCCTGTGGTCAATCACGCTCTGAAGCGCTCGCAGATTGGAGAGGGGAAAAAGGGTCAGTGCGCACGATAACAGCGCAGAGGAAATGTTGTAGTTCGCACTTCAACAAAATCTATTGTCATAAAATTATAAAGCTGCCCTTCCTATCTTACTAACTTAATCAATAGGATTTCAATTACTTAAAATATGCTAAAATTTCGTTAGAAATTTTATTATAATTAGCAAGTCAATCTTGAGAATATATTCTTTACAGGAATTACAAGTTGGCACAGTCTTCTTATATGGTGTCCGTATTGTGTCATTAATAATAGAAAAACAAGAAAGATTATGCTTAGCTCAAATAAGCAATACCCTTTTAAAGCAATTTAGTTATAACGAAATTCACAATCGACGAGTAGCACTCGGTATAACCTGCGTACAATGTACTCCAGTGCAATTAGAAATTCTTCGCCGAGCCGGTGCTATGCCGCATTCCTCAAGAAGATGTGGTATGATTACTCGACGAGAAGCTGAACGTTTATGCAAGTCATTTCTTGCCGATAACGCACCACCACGGTAAGCTTTATTGCACAAATATTTGTAATAAATTAACCAAATAAAAATATAATATATCAATTTTTAACAAACAGTATACTATCGAGGAACTTGTAAATTTCATTTAGAATGAAAATATATTTAAGTTTATCAAATCTTTTGTAATATTGCATTTTGAATTCCCGTATAAATATTACGTGTAGACTTATTCAGAATATGTCTCGTTACAAACTACTAAATTTCTTAAAAGAAAACGTTCTCAAAACCAAAAATTAATTTGAGGCGTCGTATGCTAGTGCAGTAATCTTGTAGTCCGAGTATCGCTCACTCAGAGCTCCAAGAAGAAATTCTTCCTGTATTGCCAGATTTTAATTCCTTACTCTAGATCAACTTGTCCTTGACATTAGTTGTAGAGAAACAAGAGGAAATATAATGTAAAGGAATATTTTAAACAGATCAAATGACTTAGCAATGTAACTCTTGTAATTTAACCCAACTTGCTTTTGCCACTCACTACATAATTAATTCGGTGCGCAGTAAATGAGGTGCAGTATGGTGCGTGTCTTTACTGGTATTGTTTCTGTCTCTCTGACTTAAATAATATATTATATATGCTAAGTCGACGGGAGTCCCTGTTGAAAGTATCCAGCTGGAAATCGATGCATGGACTGGGTTCCAGCTAGATTTCCAGGTGAAAATTCCACCTGGATTTCCAGGGAATCTTGGTCGAATTTATCCATTTGGATTTCTAGAGAATGCAGGTGCAATTTTTACATCGATTTCGAATCAATCTAGATGAATTTAATGGATATCCAGATCAATTTTGCAGGTGGAAATTCCAGGTGGAAATGGCAGGTGGAAATTGCATTGATTGGAAAGCGTGTTAAAAACTCCACCTGGATTTCTAGGGAATACAGGTGGAATTTCCAGTTGGAAATCCATGCATGGACTGGATTCCTGTTGGATTTATAGCTGGAAATTCCACCTGGATTTCCAGCTAGATTTCCCAGCTGGATTTGCTAGCTGGATATTTTCAACAGGGGTACGAAATGAATCGTGACGCTGCTGTTCATGCTTACGGACTGTTTAGTTTTTATAATTTGAGATCGCGTATTCAAAAACTGTAAAAAATAATAAAGGTCACTTATCGCTTAAAGCATATTTGAAAACGTATCATTCTCAATTTTTTTAAAATTTCAAGTCGTGAAACTTCATGTTAGACCTAATAATAATATATTGAACTAATATTTTAATATTTTTACATTTTAACATTAATTATCTCTTTGCTTGTGTTAGATTAAGCAATACGGTTGGCAAGTAGTTATATCCCGATAATTATCATATCATATATTATTTTTTTACGTGGCTTTTATTCTGTTTGTGTTGTAATCTACTTCATTAATTTATTTTCTGTATGAAATTCTGCATTTATAGTTTTATTATTTTCTTATAGTTTAGAATTGTTATCCATAAATAAAATAGAGAATAAGGTGGGATTTAAGTGTACGCGGTGGAGAACAAAGTTGTGCTGTGGAGAGTTTAGCAGTCTTAGCTTACTTTATGTTACTTATGTAACTTTTTTAAGATCTTGCAGTGCTTTAGAGATTAAATTCTCTAAGGAATCAACAGTTCAATCAAGAGAGATTTCAAAATACTGAGTATTAGAACTGTCACAAGAAATGATAAATGCGTACTAACAGTATCCAGAAGATGAAAAATAAATTTTCTTTGGAATCAGATTTAAAAATTGTCACACCCTGAACCTTGACCCGCGTTGGCGTGGGGTGGTATTATTGAACCCGATACAAGGGGATATGCTCTCTTATATCCGTCTTCGTACTCTCTGGAGGAAGGAAGGAAGAACGGGGAGGTTCAGCATCTAAATACATCAACGAAAAAATCCAAACCACAACTTCTTGTTTTTTACGGAATTGTGCTCCGGATCGGCTATATTTCCCCAAAGATGAGTTACATGCAAATACAAGGTCGTTGAGCAAGATATTGATTCCGTGACCGACTACATCTATAGAGCTTGCGTTAGGATTCGATTGTGATAATTCCAGCGCAAATTCTCACCGTCGTAATTTACGATATTATAATCGATCGATTTGTACGCACTATAATGCGCAAGAAAATACACAAAATTCACTGCCTTCAGGTTGACTGGTCAAGGTCATTTAAAGGTTGGAGTATTTTTTAAATGGAACCTCCTCTTACTTTTGATATCGAATTCGAAAAGAGCGGAAAATTTTACGTCTGAAATTTTAGACATACATTTTTATGGAAACAAAAAGTCATTTTAAACAGAAGAAATCACCGTCCTCTAAAGGTTACAGATTATAGAAAAATTTATGTTTAAACAAGCGGGTATACTTCTGGAATTTCCCATTTTTCTAGAAAATGAAAATGAAATGATTTTTGTATTCTATTCTGTCACTACTATTTGTGGATGTGGTAATGCTTTATTACTATTTTGTTTGTAGCGACTGGTACCTGTTCAAGTTCCTCTTTGATGATATTTGGATTTAACCTGTGTGCTGCAAAAAATAACCTTCGAAAGATTTCTTTTTGAATTCCTACGTCGTTGTGCGATCCTTACTATTGTGAAAATCAAAGTGAAAATATCGCATATACAGGGTGACCCATTTTAATTGATCAACTTAAATAACTTCCAAAATAAAGAGTAAAACTAAAAATTGTTCTAACAAAAGTTATTCGGTACAAAGGATGCCATCTGTCCGTGCAATTAGTTTTGACCTTACACTTTACTTTCAAGGTCATTTGAAGGTCAAAGTGATTTTTTTAAATGGGAACCCCTATTTTTGACAACGGATTCGGAAAGAGCGAAAAATTTTACATCCGAATTTTGAAATTTTTTTTATGACCCTTGAAAGGTCATTTCAAGGTCAACTGCTAAGAAATTCTGTATTTGCTCTTTAATTGCAATTTCTGATAGAATAATCAATAACCTCATAATCCCAATGTGTTTAATTACTTTTTGATTAATTACTATGAAAAATACTTCACAGAATGTAAATAAAAGTTTAATACAACCTTAAGCGTTCTTTCAACATATTCTAACAATGAGTAGGGCCCTATCAAAAATAGCAGGCCGTTGCGACACGATGACTTATTACCGATCCTAATTTCGAACTTCAGATTGGATTGCACCTCAAAGGAAACAGAACTTACAACGACCACGTCGTTGTTTCTGGGTAACGCTAAAAATGAAGTAACCTTTGAAAGGTTTAACGTCAATATTTTAAGGTCAATATTTTCAAAGCCGTTATCATATTGGAGTTATGAGGTTATTGATTATTCTATCAGAAAATGCAATTAAATAGCAAACACAGAATTTCTCAGCATTTGTCTTAGTAACGACCCTTAAAGGGCCATAAAAATTTCAAAATACCGTTTCGAATGTAGGCGTTACCATTTGAAAAAACAACCCGACCTTCAATATTCATAAACACACGGATTTTTCTGGAATTTGACCTTGAGTGTAAAGTTCAATGTCAAACTAATTGCACGGACTTATCCCTTATTTTGGAAGTTATTTAAGTGTATTAAATAAAATGGCACACCGTGTATTTCCAGACAATGCATTTACAGGACGAGCGTAAAATTGATCCCTACTGAAAATAGGAGCGCGGTTTTTCGTGTAGCTTTTTGTGTCGCGTTTTGCGTCACCTTATCAAGAAAAAAGAGATACAACTGATTGCGCGACTAATCTGTAAAAAAATTAAAAAAAATATTGTAGAAAATTGTATTGTATATAATAATTGAATATAATGACTTTAAAAAATATAATATTAAATTAATATAATAAAATTAATAAAAATAAAAAGAAATTGATCGATCGATCGGAAAAGGTTCCTGGCTTATCACGTGCTTTTTTGCAGTAGGATCTCCAATCGACGAAATACCTTGCTCAAGCAAGCAAATTAAGAGGAGAATCGGAGAGCAAAAAATCGAAAATTATTCCTGTTGAAGATGTCCAAGTGGCCAGGAACCTTTTCCGATCGACAAGACATCTTGCGCAAGGAAGTTGATCAGAAATCCTAATTCCTTTTATTTTTATTAATTTTAATATATTCATTTAATATTATATTTTTTAAAGTTATTATATTCTATTATTATACACAATATAATTTTCTATATTTTTTTTTAATTTTTTTTACAGATTAGTCACGCAATTAGTTGTGTCTCTTTTTTCTCGATAAGGTGACACAAAAAGCGACACGAAAAACACCGCACCCGTTTGCAGTAGGGACTGCTTCTTAAGTTTGCTAAAATGTTTTACGTATATTTTTTCAATTTTTTATTTTAAAATAAAAACATTTCTGATTAAATTAAAAAGTATAAGATAGAGAAAGTGGCTGGAATCAAGTATGAAATAAAATAATATATGCAGTATGGAACAAAAGCACAATTCTCCCTTAGATGGATATTACCTTTACCAGCAATTTTTTTCGTCATGCGATTGCTGTCCCTAATTACATAATGTATTATTTTTTTTAAGCGATCCAAGTGCATTTTTCTGTGAATATAATTTTAATCCTCGGCATCTACTACAGTTTTACTTGGGCTTTCAAATAGAATGCCTTTATACTGAAAAAAATGTTTATGCTCGAAATATTTACACCATTTATGTATTTCGCAAAATACAAGTGTCAATTTACATCCGGTCGACTCCGCGAGGAAGAATTTAATATTATCTCAAAATTTTGTCAGAGCAGCGCGTACGCCGGACTATGCGCGTAACTATGCTGGAAGAATTTGGTATCTCCGCAATTTTGTTAGTTCTGTCATCTCGACACGGGTAGAAAGGAAGAGAGCACCTCAAAAAGTGCTATAGACCGGTAGTCATGCACGTAGATCGATTACAAATAGCATTACAGTATGAAACAAGGGTCAAGTAGAAGATCAGAAGATCGTATAGTAATAGCTTTATACATACAACGTTATGAATTTAAATAATTTTGTTTCAAACTATTATACGGCTGAGTTCCGAAAAATGAAATCTTTTGTAAATTTACTCAGATGCATAATAAAAATTCAATTCTCTTAAATACATTATCTTGACATTCATTATGGAATTTAATATTTTATCATTTCTGCAAACAAATTAGTTTTAAACAAATTATTCATTATGATTTTAGGTTACCAGAGGATTTTGCATTTATGGTTCATCATGAATGTGGCTGGGGTTGCAGAGGCGCATTTGTGCCGGCACGATACAACAGCTCACGTGCAAAATGTATTAAATGCGTTATTTGTGGTTTATTTTTCTCACCCAATAAATTTATATTCCATTCTCACCAAACTGGACAAAGCATTAAATATGTTGAGCAAGATGCAGCTAATTTTAACTCTTGGCGAAGACATATGAAACTGTCTGGTGATCCGCCAGATCAAATTGTGCACGCTTGGGAAGATGTAAAAGCCATGTTCAACGGTGGAACTCGTAAACGCATTGTATCTAACATTGATAGTGCGGACGTGGCTCTAGTTCGTACTAATCGGCTGCGCTTTGCCACTTCTACGCAACTAAGATCATCTACAGTACACAATTCAATACCAGAATCAGCAACATCATCAGGAATAATAAACCAAAGAGTACCGCCTTTTCCAGATTTACCAATAGCATTACCAGGCTCACATGTTATAGATTATGTTTGGCAACAACAACAAATTGCCGTTGCCGCAACAAATAAATCATCGAGTTTATCTATAATACCATACTTGCCATGGATAAATAAGAGGACATCTTTTCTTTTTCCAAGTATTAAATTTACTATTTTTATATCACTTTCTAAAAAAGTTACACATAATACGTAGTGCAGATATTTTAAGATACTTGTTTGGTGCAAAATGATACTTATTTAAAATTAACATGAAAATAGTACGTTTCAATATTAGTGCATGAATGTAATTGCGCACGAGCGAAAAGAATGAGAAAAGGTCACACAAGGCTAGAATCACATCCTCGTTCATGTATCGAACAGGATTTTTTGACACAACGTGTGCAAGGCTCAATTTTACGTAACTGAGGTTAGGATAGCGTGCGTAAAATCGTGCCTCGCACACGACGTATGAAAAATAGTTTTTTGGGACTCTGGTGTGGAAGTTGATCAGTTAACTCGTACCAATATTTCTGCCTTATCACCATTGCCCGAGTGAAGTGTCTATAAAAAGTCATTCCAACTGAATAATCACTTACGCACCAGTTTCTATATTTATAGCAGAAGGTCCGAAAATATTAATAAACATTTAAAATGCGCACACGCACACACGCATGCACGCACGTACGCACGCACGCACGCACGTAGGGAAAATCTTCTCGCTTTAATTCAGTAAAAAATAACTTTAAATTGAAGGGTATAGGAGGTCGTTGTCCATCTGCACGATTCGCGCCTCAGCACCCATTATCGTCTAAGTGTTTTACATTTTAAAAGCTTGTATATCTTTTTGTGTTATAAAACCTTAATGCCGTCACTATCATCAATTTATATTGAAAGTAGTATCATGATTATTTTCTGATTGGTAAAGGAGTGATTAACACAGTAAATTTCTATAGTATTTGTAATGAAGAATAGTTGTTAAAGCCACTGCTAGGGGATGTTGGTTGTCCTAAAAATTAGTGTTGCGGGGCAATTTTGCAGAATGCTCCGAGCATTTATCTCAAGAATACATTCAATTTAAGTGCGCCTTAACCTTTAGAGGACGGGGATTTTCCGGGACAAAATGAGTTTCTATTTTCATTAAAATTAATGTTTAAAAAGATAGGATCACTAATTTTAAATACCCTCAGTGACAGGTGGTCCTTAAAGGGAAAACCGCCGTCCTCTAAAGGTTAAAGATTGTTGTTGAAAGGACTTGTCACTTGCAACATGACTCTGTAAAATTCGTTAGTGCGCATTGATTGTGTTATAGCAACCAGTACTACATTATAGTGGCTATAGCAAACAGTAGGAAGCGCTAGTTTTTGAAACAATCAATAAGGGACTTTAGTTGGCATAGTAACGGGCTAAGTACATTAGACTGAAGTACGTCATTCCACTCAAACTTGCGCTCCTTTTTAGTTAGTTGAGCAAGAGGTTGTTCAGGAACCTCCTGTACCACAATTACAAGCCTGAAAAGCGCCTAAGCTGCTTTACATTTCTAATCACTGGATACTCCAATGTCGGCTTGATTTTCTCTGACCCGAGCAGAAATCCCACTTGATTTCGTACCACGCACAAATATTTTACTCCGCTCTGGCAGAAGTGGCTTTTCTGCCTATTAATAGTATGTGAAGATGTCTGAAGTAATCCTCAAACGTCTTTGACATGATAATCACATCATCCAGATACGCGAATGCGAATTCTTCGCAATTTGACGTGGCAATCATATTGATGAGGCACTGGAAAATCGCTCCAGCGTCCTCCAGAGAACACGGTTACCTTCCTGGACTCTTTGTCTAGGGATACTTGATTAACGTTGACTAACGTCGTAAAGTACTTTACTGCTTTACTATTGCGGAAAGTCGCGTCCATCCTTCTCACTGGATAATCGTCACGATCTGCTTGGTCGTTGGAGTCGACATTTTACGTCTTCTCTCAGGCGTTCTTACCTATCGTGTGTGCAGCGACATCTGCGCCGGATAGTGTGACAAAAATCTACCCAGCTTCTCCCGTCGCCACTGTGGTTCCTGTACCACATGCTGGCAACATTCTTCATGACACAAGGAAGTGAATCGAACGCGTCACCCTCCGTGAATTTTGTCACCTTAACATTCTCTGTGAATATTTTGACCAAAGACTGTACGTCTTCTCCGATGTAGATATACACTTAACGTTCTGCCGACTAACCTCTGGTGGCGAAACTCACGTCGCTTGATAGTAGGTTACTATTATTTCGAGTGGGCCTACTGCAAGAGAAATCCATCCACGATCGGTGGCTTCACGGTGATTCTTTCTGTTCTGTGCTCGAGATAATCTGAACTCTGTCCTGATTTTAGTCGTTTCCAAGGTATCCGGGGTAGGTGTACCTTCCCACTAAAGGGGCACTCACTGCAACCCGCGGGTCCCTCTCCAACTAACTAAATTGGGAAAAGACCGCTCATTTTTCCTCCCGCTCGTTAAAAAAAATTCCTATCTATTACCTAAACGCGATCCCGCGAATTTAAAAGAAGTTCGAATTTCACGACTTACACCATGGAAGTAATCACGTCGCCATCTAATAAGTGACTCGCGAAACGCCACATGGCGATTACTGATCACTCCAGTAATTGAAAGGATTTAAATTTTTAACTTTCAAATTCCATGCTGCGTTCTCTTTATCCAATGCACACGTTCAAGGGTGCCAGTTGTAATGGGGTTGCACTTGTGTGGATAATATTTTATCCCCACATACGTGATGGGTTCGATGCACCGGATGAGGCGAGGACCTTACCTCAGGGTGTGCGTGAGCACCCGACGGTGAATTAGCGAATCGCCACAGCCCGTAAACAACGTGAAAGTACACATCGACGCCTCCTACGAAGAAAATCTCTTTTCAGTTTTGCGGCGAAGAAAATCCCTTCCAAAATTTGCGCCGAATATAATCCCCTCGCTGATTTTTCCGACGAAAAAGATCTCCTACAATCTTATAAAACAATTTTCTACCAACACTATTCCATACTTTTTAATCGAGGGAGCCTTTATTCAAACAAATTATTTTTCTTACTACCCTGGCCGAAAATTTGCCGTTCCTCCCTGCGCATATAAACCGAAACGCGAAGATTCGTCCGCTTTTGCGCGCCATCTATTCGTGCGGGAGGAAGCTTCCAACTCGAATTTAAATGCCAGTATTGTCAGTACACTCTGTAAAAGTAGTAACCTCAAAAATGTGGACACGTGCTCGCTTTTAGATTTTCAATCTTGTACAAAAAAATTAATACTGTAATGTTATTGTTAAAAAATTAATAATCTGGGAGTAATGAATTAATGTTAGTTAATTTTTGAAAAAGGGTGTTTGTTTTAGCTCAGGGCTTTTAAACATCCGCTAACCAACAACCCTCGCTTCGCTCGGGTTGTAAATGTTAGCGGCTGTTAAATCCCCTCGCTCATTATTAATTACTTGACTTATCAGACAGAGACGTTATACACACATTATAGGAGGGAGGAAAATTTTATCTGTATACCACAGTAGTTTTGTACAGAGGTGGCGCTGCATGTTAAGCATGGTCATCGATCTCGAAGCAGACTGATACCGCTCGTGTGCACATTTTGTGTTAAATATTGTTAACTAATCACAAATTTTCGGCCGGATAGTATGAAAAATAGTATACTTCACACGGGACGAAAGTCGATAATCATGCCCGGCGAATTAGGCCCCTCGGCTTCGCCTCGGGGCCCAATCACTGCGCCGGGCCGAATGATCGTCATTCGTCCCTTGTAAAGTAATGTACTATTATTTTACGTTTTGTGTTATCCTTTTTTTTTATACAATTTAATGTTAAACGTTGGTTTATTCATGGATATTTTTGGCTTATTCGTTAACTAAAACCATTAGCCAATTATTAGTATACCAGCGATTTTACTTCGTTTATTTTATTTCAATAAAGCGCAAAAACGCCAGAGACAAGATAGGCTAGTTTTTGCCGCAAAAGTACTAGAAAGGATAGTTTTCGCCGCAAAAGTTCTAAAAAGGATAGTTTTCGTCGGAAAATCAGCTGAGGAGATTTTCTTCGTCGCCAAGCCGCTGCTTGCTCCGTACCACAACAATGTATGTAACCTCGGGTACGTGCCCTTGGTCACCGATGTCTCGAAACGATCGCAACCCGCTGATATGAGTCACGACTCTCGGACACTCGAGAGATTTTCGAGGGAGACAGAGAAATATAGAGCCAAGATAAGCTTAGCGAAATAGGAGTCGAAACTCTACCCGCAATACGTTACCGGCCGCTTTCGCTCCTGGCTGTTGCAGACAACCGACACTTGCTCACGCTGGACCACGCCCGCGACTGCCGTCCACACATTCGTTGCACGCGGATGCTCGAGATTCTCTCTCGGACCTTCTTAACAATTGGGTCAACCTCTTTAACAATTCCTCAATGATCGTCACAACATATACACTGAAAAAAAAAATAGGGGAAATTTTACAAAAAAATAGAGGAATTTTTACAATAATTCATATTACCTGAGGACAGACTTCAGAAATAGCAAATTTTACAATGTACGGTTTGTAAATTTTTCAATCCTCCAATTGTAAATTTTACATTAAATGTTTGCAAATTTTACTATATTTTTTTGTAAATTTTACTATATTTATTTGCAAATTTTATAATTTTATTTCGTAAATATAATTTAAATAAGTATAGAAGAAAAATATTTTATAGGAAACACCGACCTAACCTTTTGGTTAGAATAAACGTTAGGATTTTTTTTAATTCATCGCTTATATGCATTATTGAAATCGAGATACAAGTGAACGCTTACTTAACTTTAGAAAGATTTACTTAATTTGTTAATGCTAAAGTATTATTCGCAATGATCGCACCTAATTACATTATACATGGTAATCGCATTTTATGAAAGAGATACATCAAAACGCTCTTATATACTAACTGCTGTCAATCCTAACCACTTGCGAGTAAGAAAAACGGTGCGACATCTATACAAAAATTAATTAAATATTTCAGTTAAACTTTTCATTTTGATTTTTGCCGACCGATCAATGGCTAGCTCGAAGAAGAAACGAGAAGTCTCACGCTCACTGTGGGTTAGCCGGTCGCGCATGCGCCGTAGCGCGAACAATAAATTTTACAATGTAATTTTGTAAAATATCCCAAGGTTTTAATAAATATTCCAAGAAATCATTATAAGTTGTATACTTCTTGAATATTTATCGATTAGTTACAAGAAATTATAGTAAAAATTAATAATAAAAATGCAAAATTTGTACATTTTACTGGAATTTTCTTTAACAAAAATTGGAATTTCTACATCAGCAAATATTTCCTATGTTAAATAATAAAAATTTTAAAAGATATTGCAGTAATTATACATTTTTCTAACATAATATAATAAAGTAAAATTAATTAATGTCATAATTGCCGTCTGTCCTTCAAGTACAAGCAAATATTGTAATTTTTGCCCTAAAATTTTTCTCAGTGTACATATGCACATACACACATACTTTAATCTTACAAATTAGTGCATATATTAAAATTGCTTTGTCACATAAACAGAAAGTAAATGTGGATTTACACGGGCTGATATATATTTTTAATAAACAGTTTATTTTAGAGAACGAATATACATTAATTTTATTAAATTATATTCATATTTATTATAATACACACTCCTTGTAAATATAATTCTCCCAGGCATCGCGCTCCTTGCATCTAGTGCAGCAGCTTACCTTTGCATGCGGTAGTCCGCTATTTGTAAATTTTGGGTGAGTAGCTCACCTGAAACTTGTTTCGAAGGTACATCTATAGTATGGATAGTGCAGTACACCCCATGTACCGGTTCTCCCAAAAAATTTCCGCGTAGTTTTTCTTCTATAACTACTTTAACATACAAACATTTACGTAAAATTAATAAAATATGATATTTTTAGATATTAGTAATGTAAATGAAGCTGAGAATCTTTCATCTAATTTGACCACTTCATTGCGTCCATCTGCCTTCCATCCTGTAACTCGAACACCTACGTCTAAAGAAAAGCCTGTACTAATTGAAACACATTTAGAAGAGAGACTGTACTGTTCAGAAGACAATACAGACGACGAAGTCGATGTCGAAACTACAGATGACCTTCTACCCTCTTCTAGTGAAAATATTACGAAATCTGTTTTGCAAGTAGACGAGAAATCTAAAAATAGTCATAACTGCAATTCCGTATTACAATGTTGGAGCCCACCACGTGAAACAGTAAGAACTCTTTATAAAAATTATTTATATATCCATACCAAAATAAAATACTGTATCAGTATTTTTTATTGCTTTCTTCATTCACTTAAAGAATTTAGGTATGAAACTTAAAACGTTTAGAAAAGTGAAGGTTTTTTTCAAAGTTTTTTAGTAAGAGTTAGTATTGAAAATAACATTGACTTTCAACAATGATCTATGCCATATCTACAAGTAGACTAAAAATAAAAATTTTTATCACTCGAATTTTTGTAAAAGAAAACGTCTTGCACCACTCCAAAACTAATAGCGTATTCCTATGTATAAAAACTATTTACTCAATATTTTCGTAAAATAACAAACTTTTTGTAATTATAGCTATTTTTTTTCTACAAAAAGTATATTTATCATTTTTTTTTAAATATTTTTTGGCAAAATTCATAAAAATTGCATCCTTATGTTACTCTTACATTTAGGGAATTAAGAAAATTATAATTTATACATTAATATCAATATGCTTTAATTATAATTCAAAACCTATATTTCCTGATTTATAATGAGTTATTGTTAAACGTATTAAAATCATTATTTTAATATTAATAAGTTATTATTATACAAAGATCATAATTCAATATTTGGTACAGGCGTAAGATATAGACCAAAGATCCAGACTCTCTCTTTCTCTCTCTTCCGCTATCGCTCTATCGCCGGTTGAACAGTAACGAGCCGTTCTGCACTACGTTGCTGTTGATTCCGAGTTGTCTACTATTGTGCTTACTCGGTAGCTTCTGTTGAGTGCAACTTACTTTTTACGGTAGCCCCTTTCCTCACCTTCCAACAGGCTTTAATCAATTCTAATTGAAATTGAAACTTTCAACCTTACTTAGGCAAACTACGAAGGGCCAGCTAATAATTAACTTCCTGACAAAGACGAATATGACTCCAGTTAATAGCCGAACGATACAAACACTGTAGGCTAGGATTGAATTGCTTGAGTTCTACTAGTGCAAGCTCTTCAACAGGTATAGAGACCTCAACCCCTCAGCAATGGGTGAACCAATTACTTATTATTGAAAACAAAATTATTTCGGTACCCTGGAGGAGAGTTATTCATTGGCTAAGGCTGAACTGTGTAGGTGCAAAGGAACTCTACTGCCTCCTAAAAATGCGAACACCCCAGCTCTTGGTACTCCTGCTGTAAACCGTGCTAGAACTCCTACAAATTATCAAAGGTCAACGGCGAGAAACTTCAGTGGAAGACTTTCAAGGAAAAGTTCACTTCTATAATGATTAGGATACCTCGATATACCAACGTAATGAAGCTCCTATACCTTCAATTCTGCCTGGAAGAGTTTGCTATAAACGACTCTGCACACCTGCTTGTTTTTCTTTTGGCTTCGTTGAACTGTACGAATCACTAGCATGTTTAATGAGATTGACAAGAATACGACGACTGGTTCATCGAGATAGTGAACACGAGGCTAGATGCAATTATCCGAGAAGAGTGGGGAAAATAACCTGGAAAGTCGAGTAGACATGTCTACCTACGAGGGAGGATACTGAAAGCAACTCAAAGCTCGGCTTCTTAAACTCAAATGTAACTTCAAAACCAGAAATCTAATAAAACCCTGCCCTCGCTCTACAGCTCTATTTCTAACCAGCATACCAAGCCAAAAGGAAGCTTTGGTTTCTGCAAGAGAAACCCTTTTGTCCAGATCAGCTCATCTAATCGAAAAATTACTAAAAATATTATTGATTTAGAATTGCATGAAAAATGTGGTGGTATTTTTCATTTTTCCCATTTTAAATTTTTTAGAATATTGTTTTTTAGGCAATTCCACAAAATTAAAAATTATGAAAATAAAAAAAATCATTTTTTTCATGCAATTCTAAATCAATAATATTTTTAGTAATTTTTCGATTAGATGCATCCGTTGCGAGAAAAAAATTGAAGAGTTTAAAAGTGTTTAAATCTTAGCGAATTTTTTTCTCAAAAATTATACGTTTAGTCAAAAATGTGTTAAAAGCACTTTTGATCCAAAATTTTGTGCTCTTTTCGAATCCGGTGTCAGAAATAGGGGTTCCCATTTGAAAAAACAAAGTTGACCTTGAAATAACATTGAAAGTTAAATCCAAGGTCAAATCTAAGGTCATTAGTAAATTCCTTGACAAAAGCTACCTCTATATTGACCTTGACCTTGTCCAAAATCAGTTCACTTGGAAAATTATTAAAGTGTTCCGGGACTTTTTGGACACCCTGTATAGTAGGGGACATACAAAAACTATATTACAAAAGATACTTTTCGTAGAGAATAAGGTAGATTAGAAAATTTCTTATCAAAATACGATGATATTGTTCATTGATAACCCTAAATAAAAAAATTATTTACTTGTACCAGTGTTCTCTGAAACTTTCAGCGTGGTCTAACTTCCGTTTTTAATAAAAAATTAAGTACATTATTTAATGAAAATAGTTAAATCTCGAAAGTAAGCTAAAAAGCACTTTTGCTGATCAGTGGCTTGCGGAATGGTGGCCTAAACATAGTATGTATAATTGATTCGCTGATGTCGTGTTCTATCAGGGATCCTTTTAAATTAAAAAGTTCTCGTGAGGTCATTTTAAGGTCCAGCAGAAAATACAAACATTTACTATCGATCGCTGAAATTGAAACAATGAAGTTTCATTTAAAAAAATCCGATGTATTATATTTGAGTGTAAAATCTTCTATTTCCAGGGTTTACTCTTTCTATACTTGGTAAAATCAGCCGCTTTTTAATTAGTAGCGATTTGACCTTAAAATTATTTCGAACATTAATAATTATAATTAAATGCAAAACGTTTGTAAAACAATAAAGATTAGTTGTTCGTGATCATCTAAAGCAATGCTTCCTCCATCGATTACAGTAGATGAAGGCAATCTGGTTTCAGCCAGATCAAATAAATAAATTTGATAATCAAAACGTTTATTTAACCCTTTGAAGTTTTGAAGCCCTTTTTTTATTATTTAACTTATTGTTCACGTATTCCAATTTAGTTTTCTACAATTTTCAGTTACTTTAGTAATGGAATAATATAAAAATATTTCGTTTAGTTTATAATAAATGATTTATAAATCAACAAACATAGAAAAATTATGTGTTTTTTGGAAAAAATTATTTTTGAAGAATCTGTTGAAGATAATAACTTGTTTATTTTATTATGGATTTTTAATTTATTATGGATAAGATTTTAGGGTCACGAATTATAATAAATCCTATGTTCGATTTGCGAAATTCCACATGACGAACACCAAAATTGTAATCTTCGAGAATATTGATGAACATTATAGCTCGAGGGTTTTTGGGATCACTAAATTCGAATCCGCTGTCAGACTTGCATAATTCAACATGGCGGATTCAATATGGTGCATTATACTTATTTTCAACAAATTTAGTCCGCTATCTTAGATTTGAAAAATCGAAATTCTAAAGGCATATTCGTTATCAACAACCCTAAAAACACCCGCAAATATCAAATGAAAAAATCTATGCTTCAAGGGGTTAAGGGAGTTCCTTACTAATTATTTGCATTTTAACACATGTTCGTAAAAAATAATGTCAGTTTCAAAGTATTGATTTGCTAATAGCATTGATTTGCTATTGCAATCATGAATTTGCTATTAACTTTCTAAAGCCGTTTCGGGTACTTCTAACAACAACAATAAATTAAGATTCATACAAATAATACATTTTCTTATAGTTTGCCATTTCAAAGCGTACAATCTAGTAACGTTGTAGGAGATGTTAGGTATGCCATATTATTGAACTTATGATTAGATATACACGGAAAGAAATTTTTATGTAAATATTGCAACAATTTTTTACAAAAATTAGTATACTTTTGAGTAACGTGGACACAAACTCGCATTATATTAAATTTTACTATACTGTGTAGTAAAAATTAATATTATTAAATTTTGACGTACTGTAAAACTACATTTTACTATACTTTATATTAAATTTTGTTATACTGACATACCAAATTTTAATAATATTGACTAGCAAATTTTGTTATACTGCATTCTAATTTTTACTCCTACTGTATATCAAAATTTATTAACATTATTTTTTTTAATCTTCAAAATTGTATTAATACCGATTCGTAATTATTGAATTCATGTTACTTTGATGCAGGGTACCGTAGAAACTTTTCTTTTGGTTGAAATTAAATTTAATTCTTACATGTACAATTATAAAGTATGATTTGAAGTTTACATTACATATTCCGCACGCTATTTACATGTATCACAGCCTAATAACGCATTATCGCAATCGCAAATGTGTGGTTGTGAAGATATAAAATTTTCTTATATAGTAATCGTAGAGTGAGCTGATCACTTGCGAGTGAATTATACGAGTCTTCCTCCATCTATCGGAGTAAGAAGTAGTTACTAATTAAGACGGTCATTTGACGCGGTAATTAGCGGTCCCGGTTGTCCCTTTACGGCAAGTTTATTTGTTTCTATAGTATTTACTATCTTAGCTGCGTATTTTTACTATACCGCACACTAAAAAGTATTATACCGTAGATTAAAAAATAGATATTCTATTTTTACTATACTATATGGCAAATTTTAATGCACTGCATAGCATAATGTAATGAATATATAGTAAATATTGCTATAAATATATTAAATTTGCTTCGAAGGCTAAGTTTGAGTCTCTATTACTCAAAAGTATAGTAATTTTTACGTGAAGATTTTTCTCCGTGTATGAAGCGTTTATGTTTCCCAGATCATCTACTACGCGAGTCGATCGCTATCTGAGCATTGACTAATGTCGTAGGTTTGATAACTCGCTTAACTTGACATTGAAAAATACTTGATTTAATAATAAATCAATTGAAATTATTTGTTGTATCTTTTTAGTTGAAGAATATTATAAAAGTTTCACACATTTGTTAACATAATTATAATTCAAAATTATTTTTTCAGGAAAAGGAAGCCGAAAAATTAAGCGAAGAAATTCATTTCGGTACTCACATTAAAATTGAATCTTCGGAAAAAATGAACAAAAATTGGAATGGACCCTGCTTATACTCAGACGTAAACGCACTGAACGCTAATTCACAAAATATAAAAATAATTCCTTAAATTTCAGATTCTGTAATTTATTGTTTAATCTGAGTAGAAAATTAACCCATCGTACGGTTAATATTTACTAAGAATAATAAACTAAAAAATGTAACTTAGAAGTTTAATTATTAATTTCATACCTTTCTTTTTTTTATCCTTTCTGAAAAACTTTTTACTGCCCTCCAACCCGAAAGAGCCAGCTTCCTGGCCACTGCGAGAAATGATGTCGTTTTCCGATACTATAGAATGCAATAATCGTAAACGTACCTAATAATAGAAAGTACATAATATATTATTCATCCAAACTTAAAATTTACAAGATTTGGAATATTAGTAGATGAAACAAATTAAAAAACAAATGCTTTCACTATTATAATTCAGATGAACGATAATTATTGTTAATAAAAAATAAATTGAATAACCTTATATTTAATTTCAAATATTAAATTGTTAAGGGGATGCCTATCTTAATTTCCGTGCTCTACTATACCGACAATTCTCTATATATTTTGCTAGCATCTAAGGCAAATTTGATTTTTCAAATAATTTTGAAACGGCTTTCTTAATGGCATTTCTGATTGCATCAAAACATTATTGATAACTCGTAGAATGTGCGTAGACTTCTTTTTTGGCTGATTTCAATTCCTATTGCTGAAAATACTGACTAATTTTTCAATTCCGATTTTTTAAAGATTTTCTCGCTCTTTTTATACTAATACGTTTAACTAATGCATGGAAAATGATTACTATCTATTGATTTTTGAAAAACATAACATTTAGAAAATAAATAATTTTTGTATTCTTCATATTATAGTTTAATTTTTATTCCTCTTTTTGGGTATGCTATTTTTATACAAACATTGGTAAACAAAATAAAAACTTTCAATTTCAATGTAACATCTTCATTTTTCAATATTTTCTCAAATATATGTTTGAGGCTCTTTCTTAGATCTGCTAATAATCTGTTAATAAAATATTTTATTGTATTACTTTACATTGACATTTATAATTTAAAATGTGTGAGGGAGTTTTATTTAATTAAATGATTGAGGACGATGGAAGGGAATTCGTCGCCGTCGAGCTGTCCTGCATTGTTTATGTTGCGCAGTTAGTCTCGACAAGACGAAGAGGGGCGTATCGGAGGATTACCTGGTGCTCAGGTCCGAGACTTGTATGAGAGAGAGATCGACAGAGAGAAGTGGATGACGAGCGAGAGTTGGTTGCAGCGGGAGGTAGCCCGACGGTGCCGCGACGGCGCACGCAGCCGAGGCGAGAGACGGCCGCTCAGCTGAGCGCGGCCGCCATCTTCCCTCGACCCCGCGACTGCCGCGACGAACGATGATGACGCCGTCGAGGACGCCCAATTACACTTACACTCACCGAACGAACACATACACGACACTCACAGACACAACACTACACGCGGCGAGGTTCGCGCGGACGCGGTAGCGCGAGGAATCGCGAGCTTAGGCGGAGACGCGCGAGCCGGTCGAGCACGTGGTGCTCGGCCGGCGGAAACTGAATAGGCGCGAGGGAGGGAGCGCGCGGAGCGAGAGAGGGAGCGCGCGGAGCGAGAGAGAAACGATCGATCTCCGCTCCTATGCATCGTAGAGTAATGAGAGACGGCGCGATCGACTCGTGGTCGCCGGGGCTCTCATGCCCGGTGCTCGCCTCCGCCAGGGCGAGGTGTCGCGCCGCCGCGAGGGGGCTAATACCGCCGCGCGGCCTCAGGTACGTGAGGGCGCTCGGGTCGTGAGTTCGCGATCCGCGCGCGATCCTTTGCGCCGATCGTTGAAATGTATGTTCGGTGAATGTTAGAAAGAGAGTGAGAATTCGCGACGCGGACAGAACGGCAGTTTGTGAATAAAACCGCCATTTTGCAAATTTGTAGTTCGCCTTTTTTTGAGTTTTGTAGATTAGTTTTGTAGGGAGTTTTTGGGGAAGTAGTGTTAGGAAGTTTAGTAGGATTTTGTAGTGCAGTTGTCAGTAGGTTAGTGGTTAGTTGTAGTTGTAGGAGGGACGTCGGAAAATGGTTGTTATTGTTGGAGTTTCGGTGGAGTTTATTAGTGGTGAGGAACGTGGACGGAAAGCCGGTTTGGGTCGGTGCAGACACACGTGCGCAACGGTTTCGCGGACGTGACCAACCCCACACGGCGACAAGTGTAGCAAACAGAAATTGAATATAGTGGATTTTAAAGAGAAATTGAGTGAGTGATTTATTTGAGTGCCTCTGCCATTTTCCCCCTTTAGTGGTTGTGTTTTGTAGCGCGTTTTTCAGTGATCCCGGGGCGGCGGTTAGCCCCATTGGTAGTGGAGAAGCAGTGTAGCAGTTTTGCCTCAACCGCCGAGGACAGGACATCCCCGGACTCGGTGCGTCAACGACCACCCTTGAGTCTGAGCCAGCCGGACAAATGGACCCAAGGCGGTGCACAAAGCAACTGGCGCCCTTTTAACTTAGTGAGTTTTTGCATTCGTTGATTCCGCGTGTGATAAGGGTTAGGATTTATAGTGTGTAGTGTAGGTAAATTTTGCGTAAAGAGAATACAGCCCGTTGGTCTGTCAGTGGATAGTACGGGGACTTGAAATACTATATCACAAATGGGTTTGAATTAGTTACACAAATAATTAGATAGTCTTTAATTTTTATTAGTCTGCAATTATAAAAATAGCTTATTTTACTTATTTTATATTCGTTTTTATACTTGTGATATTCAATATTATATTTGAATGAGTAAACCAAAAAATTTTAATAAGGCTTCAACACCTCGTAAACGTACTAAAAAAGCTTCACCATCTTGTAAACGCTCTAGGAAAGCCTTGGCACCTCCTAAGCGTACTAATCGAATTAAAAATGTTGAGGATGAAATTGAAAACCCTCATAATGATTATGATGAGTTCGACATACTCTCAGATCCAGATGATTCTGGTAATCATGATAATTCTGATGAAGAAAGTTCAAACGAGATCAATGAATTTAACGATACTTTAAATGTGTCTTATGAAAAGGTTTGCAGTAACTATTCAGAAGGTCAGAAAGGACTACATTCGGATCACGTTTATGATTGACAAGAAGGTGAAAAAGTTCGCGCAGATAAAATAGAATATTCGGATAGAGCACTCGGCAGGAAACGGCGTCGAGAGAGGGAACGTTGGAAGAGGGGACGTTCCAGAGCGCACTTGCTCTCCGATCACCGCGATCGCTCGAACGCAAGTATACACGGTGTATCTCAAACTTTTGACGATTTTAAACCGTTGGAATCGTCGTGATAAGCTGTACATGGAAAAAATAATAAAAAAATTATTTTTCATCCTACAAATAGTTATTAACTACTTAAGGTGAGCAATCCTGGCGAACCTTTTGCCGGAAGAATGTGCGATGTTGCCATGCGTCGTTACTTATAAACATAAACAGATTATCGGTCGTACGGTCAGCGCTCAGTCGCTATAAAAATTACAGATGGTGCCTTCGTAAAATTATCGGCGTAATGATTGCACATTAAAGCACCGACAGATAAAGTACCTTCCATCTTTAATCTTACTGTTATCTGCTTTGCTTCTAAAATAATGCCATAAGGCCGCCAGACTTAAAATCATGTTGCTTTGGTGGAAATTGATTTTCCGTTTTTTTTTTTTTCATTTTTTTTAATTTTTGGGTGATCAAATCGAGTTTTAAAAAATTCTAATGTACACCATTGGAAAGAGCAGACATTTTTACATAAGAAACAGTGGGTCCCCCATTTTTTCGCATGAATGCATTACGTGGTGATGATTCAAACTTTGATGTCAAAATTGGCCGTTCTGGGTGTTAAGGACGTTCTCAGGCAAATCCATTTTCTACAGAATTTTTTAAAACTTTGCATACAACTTATTTTATATATATTTTATATATTATTTTATATACTTTATTGATTTCCGAAAAGTTTAGCATCCTAGCGATGTTAAAAATGGAGATTTGTCACTTCAAAGTTTGGATTTTGAACATACGGAGTATACGATTAGCGCACTCGAAAGACATATTTTCATGAACTATAAAACGACATTTCTTGGTGATTTTTTAAAAAACTAATATGTTGCAGACGAGGAAAAATGGAATAATAAGCATGTGATGTCCCGAGCGGCACCGCACACCCTCAATTTTTGAATTTTTTTTTCTTTCTCTCTCTTTGCCGCAGAGCATTTCGCTCAGCCAGACCAAGAGCTCGCAACGGCGAGACGACTCGGCCAGCGCCAAGCCCCGCATCGTTAGCGTGGCGATAGGGCCCGTGCGCGATACTTGATCGCAGCGGCGATCAGCACGCTTAATTTTAGTTTTATAAAGAACCTTATGCTTTTAGTTTTGTTTGTCTTTAGAATAGATTCTTCTCCTTCTCGTAAAGGCGAGAAGGATATTAGAATCCGTTGCGCATAGCGAAGTCAACTAGCGGGTCGACTTTCGTCGATTCTCAGCACCTTCCCAGGCCAAGCCGACTGCGCTGCAGTTTCAGATATCCTGGGAGAGCGGAGGAATAACGCAAGCGCGACGCAAGTCGAGATCGACTTGTCTTCGCTTTGTCGAAATGTACGCGATAAGGGATGTCCGGCATAAGCGGTCGACCCTAATTCAGCATCAGTCGATACTTTATCCGCACCATGAATGAGAAAGGGGTAACGCGATGGGTCAGGAATGCTGATCTATCCGTAGCTTCCTCCCTGCTTGGTGCGATTACGAAGTTTTTCAAGACAGTCGCCAACCATAAGACCGACGAACAGGTCGTTCTCGAAAACGCCGTCTAACACCTTGCCGAGCGGCGACTCCTCCGAGGTGCAAACTCCGGAGTTTGCAGCTATCGCGTCGACTGGCCGGTGCAATCGAGCGCTTTGCAAGGTCATCGCGAACGACAATTTGATTGGTTTTAGGCTCACCACGATCGTGTCGCGTTTCGTGATTTACGTTTTTTGTCTCCGTTACTTGTGACTACCAAGGTTAATAAACAGGTTTCTACCAGTGCAAGTTAAGAATGGTACTATTTCAATCTTTTCACCTCCTGCATCAAACACCTGTCGCACTCCATCCTATTTCGCCGTTTCCGCTCCACGTACGCACAGCCCAGCAGTGAGCAGCAGCCGCTGAAATCCAGCCGCGCAGCCCTGCAGCAGGTAGCAGCGTACGCGTCGGTCATCGCTAGCCCCTCAGATAAGTGACGACGACACGGCGAGCGAACAGTGCCGGAAGGATAGGGTACAACCATCGCTCAGCTCAGAACATAATTCTCCCACGTCCCAGGAGGTGGAAATGCTGCTTACACTTTCAGATCTGCTCAGTTCACTCTCAAATCAAGGTTCACTCAAGAGGCTATAAGTATCGAGGCACATATTATCAAAGCGGTCACCTCGATAACACCATCAGTCAAGACCACTATACAATATTGGCCGCATTTGAAGAATTTAAACTGGTTGATAAGAAGTTTTCCAGCCTCGACCAGTGGATATTATCATTGGAGCTGACAATTACGGACTCATTATAAATTCTGTACTCATTAAATTTAATCCTGGATCTCTAATCGCTCAATCTTCTATTTTTGGATCGCTCATAGTAAGACCTGCTCCAACAACATCAACTAAATCTGCTTATGTTCACCACAGCATTGTCAAGACAGATGATGATCTTTACAAATTGCTCAGCAGCTTTGGTTACAAGAAGAGCTTAGCCACGACTCAGACAACAGCTTGAGGTTTTTTTGCTTTTCCACAATAGAATTTCGCGGCTTCTCAGATGTATCTCAAGATTCTATGGCAGCCGTTGCTTACCTAGTTGTCCACTCATCATCCACAGGCTCATGACGTCTCTTACTCTCTCGAATCAATTTCACTCATCTCACGGGATCAACTTCCGCGTTGATAATCGCTGTTCTTCTCAAAATGCTTAAGAGTCTCTTCTTATGAAGATTGACACTCATTGTGGATGAATTCTCAAATCATACTCATGTGGATCAATCAACACACCGCTCAGCGCTTCAAGAAGGTACTCAGCTGATTTTCGCAAACTCAAGCAGACGTGCTGGATACTTATAGGGAGAGCGTCAGTGAAGGTGTAAATCTCACGCTGGGTTCTCTACGCCAGACAATGTGATATTAGGGCTCAGCAGCTCATCTCAGGAACCTCATAGTGCAATTTTTCAACGACGTACAACTTTTCATCACGTCGCAGCACTCATTTCAGAATATTTACTCACCAGCTAAGCATTCACTTGTGTTCCTGAACCTTCGCTACTCAATCTTATCTCATGACTAGTGGATTTACGACCCACCAGCCTGCTCATTCAACACATCCGCAAGTGGCTTTACGACCCACTTGCACGCTCATCACAGTCAACGCTCAAGATTGTCTATTCATTTCACACATCAGATCTCACTTGCAGTTAGATTTATGTCTCAGGTGCATATCATCAAGTGACAACGTGGCCTTACAACCCACTTGTTGGCTCACCCATCTAATGGTAATTGGCCTGACAACCAAATTGTCTACTCATTCAGCTTGTGGCTTTAAGACCCATTTGCTGACACAAATATCTCACGCAAGTGGCTTTACGACCCATTTGCAGGCTCAACACAGCTCTACGTGTAGAAGGATTTACAACCCGTCTGCACTATTCTACACCAGCTCCTGGAGTTACGACCAGTTTCCTGCTCAGCAATTTCTGCTCATCTAGTTGGATTTTCGACCCAGCTACGCTCATCACTTGTCAAGTGGATTTATGACCCACTTATCGCATTACCTGCTCAAGAAAGTGGCTTTACGACCCACTTTCACACTCACACAACTCTACATGCAGGAGGCTTTACGACCCTACTGCATCACTCAACTTTTTGTTCAACATTCATCTCTCTATTCAAATGCTCATCGCTCTTCTTTTTTAATCATCAAAAGCGTTGATGATGCGGGCGGAATGTTCGCGATTTTGCATTTTGAATCGCACGCGTTCCCACGGTTATCGACAGAGCTCATGCGCGCGTCGCTGCTCTATCGCGTCGACTGGCACTGCATTCAGGTACGCGCTTGCTCCGGCTATTTGCGCGCCTAAGGTAGCGTCGCTATGCTATCTCTCTCTCATCCTGCTCGCCTCTCGACCAGATCGGACATTTCGACAACCGTTCGTCAAGATGCTTTTTTCGCCCTGCTCAGCCTCAGCATCATTCACCACCGTATCACTGCATCACCGCACTGGCTCTACTCTCAGACAATCGGCTCAGCATTCAAGTACCAGCCTATGTTCAAGTATATCAAGTGAAGTGTATTTTCTGGTTAAGGTACGCTCATTTCAAATGTGCTCAGAATAAATCAATCATAGCTCAAACTTGCATTCGTTTATTCAATTCTCCGCCCTCTGTACCATGATCCTTATATAAAGAAAAAATCTCAAACACCCATTAAAATTTATGACTTACATGTTTTTCATAATACAGCTTTATAGTTAATTTTACTATATAGTACTTACAAGACAGAACACATTAATTAATCGGCAAGATTGAGAGTACTCGCTACTAATAACATAATCCATTTAAATGATTTTTCTTGCAAAGAAATTGAAAGCTTAACGAAATTCCTACTGCATCTTAAAATCTAATCAATCACTAATATTCTCAGTATGAGAGTCAATATTTTTCACGCTTCTTTTGTTGAATTTATAATATATAAAATATTTTGCGTATAACAACAGCCTGCATTGAAAATGAAGTTATAGAGTCCACAAATAGTAATGTATAATGTACTGCACCAGCGCCATCAACGATACGCTCGGAATTATATTGCCCGCTATATTCAAATACTAATACTAATACTTATTGAAAAGTATTATTACAAACAATGTCAATGTTATTCTAAAATTTAGAGATACATTATTCGTAATTATGTTCTAATACAAAATATAAAATCACTTCTTTATTTTCATTTTTTACATTTTGAGATCTAACTTCTTAAATTTGTAATATTTTTACACCAAATTCTTTTTGTAAGTTCAAAATGATGTACGCAATAAAAAATACAATAAAAAAATATTGATTTTTTTTTAAAATTTTTAGATCTAATCCCCCTTAAATGTATTTAATTTATTTTGTAATTTTAAAGTTCAATGATAAATACGTCTTTTGTCGCGAAATATACAATTAGATTTTCTAAGAAATATTTTAAGTTCAACATGTAACAGGGCCGCCCATAATCCGCGCCGACGTCCTTTGATGCGGCTGGCCGCTACAAAAGCCGGAAGATTCGAACTTCCGGCTTTCGCCGCTAGCTCGCTAGTAATGGCGATTCGCAGGGAAGCTGGACATGACGGGTAAATAATCGGCGAATTGAAAAAAGGGATTTATGCACTCACGCTCTCGAAGCTGCTGCTGCTGCAGACTCTGCCTTCCCTTCTGCTGAACCATTTGCGATATGGATCGTCCTGGTGATTCTTGGTTGTGCTCCTACTGGAACTCCGCCGTCACTCTAGTACCTCCGCTGCCTCCGAAACTGTCAAGCCAGATACAACGACGATCAAATTATGGGAGCTCGCATGAAACTTGAACATGGCAGCTACTCCCAATGCTCTCTCTCTCTCTCTCTCTCTCTCTCTCTCTCTCTCTCTCTCTCTCTCTCTCTCTCTCTCTCTCTCTCTCGCCTTCGCGACGCGAGTATCTAACGAGCCATGACACAATATAATAACATGTAGGTGTACCTATTGGTATTATAGTCATGGTACAATACCCGGACAAAATAATTCTGTGCAGCGGGCCAAAGCCAATCGCAACATGACGGCGGTGTCCGGTGTAACACAGGTAGGTTACATACATAATCTACGTGACGCAGGTAGGTTACATAGGCGTTAGACCGGACACCGCCGCCATCATGCAACTGACTTTGGCGCGCTACGCAAACTTATTCTATCCGGCTATTGTTATATTATATTATTATACACCGGAAAACATATTACAGAACCTTTTAGAGTTGTTCTTGCATTTTGAAACTTTCTACAAATTATATCATTTGAGTTCTTACCTGAGATTTTTTTAGTATGGAATAGTACATTATATTAAAAGGAATGAATGGCTAAGATTCCTCTCGGCGGAGTGATTGTCCCCCGAGGCGAAGTCAATTATATACTATTTTAATTCTACTTGATCGAAAATTCGCCTTCAATTATTAATAAATTTTAATGCAGGTTATTCTCTTTGCCGCCGCCATGTTGGTCTGCTCAATCAGATGAGTTAGCATTGATATGTCAAATTTTTGCAATCAGCATTTGTTAAAAGTAAATGAGGGCAAACGCGGCGGATGCTGAAATGCCCAAAGTAAATAAAAAAAAAAAATTTTGAGTGAGAATTAAAAAATTAGAATACATTTAGTTGTTATTGAACATTACTTTATTATAATTTATTATTTACATCACGTACGACCAGGTATATTGGTTAGAAAAACAATGAACAGGGAGTAAATAGTTCGGCCGCGTGACAACGCGCAGAGCGGGAGGGTTCTTCAACTTTCGGCAAAGGTGTGTAGGTATCTATAGCAAATTTTTAACCAAGGTAGGAAAAAAAAATATCTGCCAATATTATGAGTAAATCATTTCAAAAGTTACAATTCAACATCAAAAACTCTGGATTTGATATTCTGCACTAGACCAAATTGTTCTAGAATAATTGACATCATTTTTCAATACAGTAGTGTCAATAAGAAAATTCATTTTTTCTCTTCAAAACAATACTGTATCACTAGGTAATACAAATTATTAACAATATATTTTATTTAAGCATTGTACACAGTTAAAGCACTAATTTATTAGTAAACGATATTTTATTACAACTTATCCAGTTTTATTACACCGATTTCTAACAATAAACACTTAGTAATCTTGGTCTCTTTTTTTTAAGTCACATAAAAAAATTCATTGTTTAAATTATCTTATCTTGTCTGTTTTTCTTTTCATTATTTCAATAAAGCATTATGGCACCAACACTTTTTTCTTCAAATGTATTGAATGGTTTATTATTTGTTTTCTTATACTGTATTTTGTTCCAAATTATGAAACATATATTCGATATATGAAGAAAACTAGCTGCAATAACAAACCTGAAAGAATAATGTATTTATTATAATGAAATTGAATCTGCTTAATACGTACTTATGGCATATGTGTGAAAGTTGTTTACTTAAAAACAAAATGTCGTACGAGTTAAACAATCACTTACACACAAATCCCATACAAAATTTTATAACACGAGGGTCGAAAATTAGCGTTCAATTTGCTATTTTACGGTTAAACTAGTATAAAACATTGTTACGGATTGAGATAAATATATCTTTATTTTGGCAATAAATGTTATTTATTGATGACGAAATATAACAATAAATTAACGCGTTAACAGATCTTTTTTTTATCAAAAATCTACTTTGCAACGCACGCGTTCACCTCAAAGCCAAACAAAATTCTGAGGCACTTTTTTCCTTTTTTTTTTTTTTCAACAACAGTAAAAAATAGTACTTCGTTGCCGCGGCAACGGCCGAAATCGCGCTCCGTCTCCACGGCTTACCCGTCTACAGTGAAGCCTGGCTTCATCTGTTTCGGTGCCCGTCCGACTACGGAAAAAGAACGTCCCCCTGACGATCCATGATCGCCGTGACGCAGCCTCCGCGTTGCAATTTTCTTAACGTTTGAGACGGACGCGAGACAAAAGAAAAAAGGCAGAAAAATATAGAAAAAACATTCTCAGTCAATCGCTAACATTCCTTCCCCCGAGGAGGTACAAAATTTAATTTTGTACTTCCACAAATCTAATTAATTTTCGTGTTGGCCTAATTAAAATCCCATTCTTAGTCTTAATCTCAGCCACACGCACTTGCCCATCGCTTCCTGGGAAAATTCTCATAATCAAGCCTTTCCTCCATTGATTCCTCTCGATGTTTTGTTCTAAAATCAACACAACATCCCCAGCTTTAAAAGGAGGCTCGCTTTCGTGCCATTTCTGTCGAGGAATCAATGTCGGTAAATACTCTCTTAGCCATCTACGCCAAAACGCATCCGTTAATGATTGACTCAACTTCCATCCTTTTCGTGTACATAAATTACGCTGAGCAACAGAGCCGAAACGAATTTCATTTGAGGAAGTGCCAACCAAAAAATGATTCGGAGTCAACGCCTCCTGATCCCTAGGATCGACCGACACATGTGTCAAAGGGCGCGAATTTACGGTGTGCTCTATTTCTATTAATAAAGTTATTAACACTTCCTCCTTGGGCGTCTGACCGCGTAGAACCATCGATAGTGCAGTTCTTACTGAGCAAATCAGCCGCTCCCACGCGCCACCCATATGGGATGCTGCTGGCGGATTAAAATGCCATTCAATTTTGCTCCCTGCTGCATGAGTCTGTAACACGCGCTTATCTAAAGTCTTTATCGAATCCCTCAACTCCTTTACCGCACCTTTAAAATTTGGCCCATTGTCGGAATACATGCATTAAGGTCTTCTCCGCCGAGCTATAAATCTTTTCAATGCCATTATGACCGAATCTGTACTTAAAGAGTTAACTAACTCGAGGTGAATGGCTCTCGTAGTCATGCAAGTGAACAAAGCTCCCCAACGTTTCTCGTTTCTCCTTCCTATTTTTACAGTAATCGGCCCAAAATAATCGAGACCGCAGTGAGAAAAGGGGTGCGAATTGTGAGCTAAGCGTGCAGGAGGTAAGGCGGACATTTTTGGATTAGCCGGTCGCCCCCGTAAAAATTTACAAACCGAACACTTTGATACAATTCCACGCAACACTTGCCTAAGACCGATCACCCAGTATTTCTGCTTTATCTCATTCACTACGGTCTCATGACTCCCATGATAAAAATTCTCATGATAATGGCGTACGAGTAACTCCGTAAATTTCCCTTTCTTATCCAAAATTATTGGTTTTGTTAACTCGATGTTCTTCGTGAACCTTTTTAAACGTCCTTCCGCACGCAAAATTCCTCGTTCGTCAATAAAGGGATCCAAAGTTAACAAACAGCTTTTATTCGACACGCGTTTGACACTCTTCAAATCTTCGATTTCCTGCGCAAAAACTAAAGCCTGACTTTCCTTAATACAAATTAATTCCGCTTGTTTACGCGTTTCTACTCGCGAAATCTTCCCCCTACGCATCCTTACCGTAGCCAAAATTACAACGCTCACGATGGCTATAAGGCGCTTAAAAGTGGAATAACGAGTTATGTCAATCAATGGTAAAAAAGGAGAAACCGAAAACACTGCGACACTTTTTAATTCCTCTGCGTTAGAATTTTCATCGAAACCTACAAAATTTTCTTTTGGCCAGCACGATTCTAAAAATCTCAAATATGTAGGGCCCATAAACCACCTACTGTTTTCTTTCAGTGCACTCGATGTCAATCGTGTTCCATCGTCAGCCGGATTTTCGTACGTGGGAACCCACCGCCACTCCTCCACCTTCGAGTTCTCGCTTATCTCCCCTAATCTATTTGCGACGTAAGTTTTAAAAATTCTAGGCTCCCTTCTAATCCACCGTAACACTGTCACTGAGTCCGACCAAAATACGCGACGCGAAATCTTAAACCGATGCTCCTCGGTTATAAGCTTGGCGATTCGAGTGCCTAATAAAGCCCCTTGCAATTCCAGTCGAGGTATCGTTGTCGGTTTCAAAGGAGCTACACGCGCTTTCCCTAGCACAAGAGACACGTAAAAATTCCCGTTCCCCAAATTAAAGCGCCAATAAGCTACGGAAGCGTACGCGCTACTGCTCGCGTCGCAAAACACGTGCAATTCCACGGTTTTAAACTGAAAATCGCGTAATTGATAGCACCGATTAAGTCGAACGTCCTTCACGGATTCCAAATCCCTCAGCCATCCCAGCCACTTCCTGAATTCGGAATCTACCAATTCTGCGTCCCAGTCAATCCCACTATTCCATACCTCTTGCATAAGCATTCGCGCCTAAATAGTTAGAGTAGTCAAGAAGCCAAGAGGATCAAAAACCGCTATTATTATTCTAAGGAATTCTCGTTTAGTAGGTTTTTTTTGCCTTCCCTCACGTCTTTCGAAATTCGATCCAAATTTATATTAAATCCTAATTTACCGGGCTCCGGGAACCATCGCAACCCTAAAACTTTCTCTCCCCCTTTCTCTGATGCGCTCGTCTGTAACATTACTAACCTCTACCTGCGGAACTACCGACGCGTTAGAAGCCCAGCTGTGCATTTCCCATTTCGCATTTCCGTTTTTTTTTTATTATATTTTTAAGATAGTCGGTTATGTAAAAATTATTGACTATTCGTTCAACCGCGTTAGGGAAATCTTTCGAAAATAATTGGGCGTTTTTATTTTTAATAAAAATCGCAGTAGCTGGGGAGCAGCTTGCGCCAAAAAGCACCGACGACATAGCACACTTTAGTAATTCATTTGATTTACTAATCCTCCACAAAAATCTTTGCGCGCTCCGATCCTCAACTGTAATCTTAATTTTTAAAAACATGTCCTTCAAGTCCGATTTAACTGCATAATTAAACTCCCGAAAACGCATAAAAATCCCAGGAAGAAGCTTTAGAAGATCAGGTCCTGATAATAAAAGATCGTTAAAGCTCGAACCATTTACTTTTGCCGCAGCGTCAAAAACCAAACGCACGCGACCTGGTTTATTAATGTTTTGAACGCCGAAATGAGGAAGGTATCTAACCTTAACATTCGACCCACCCCCCTTCATTACTTGCGCGAAACCGTTTTCAAACAACCTTGCCATCTCGGCACGATATAATTTTTCAAAAGTTGGATCCTTTTGAAACCGAGATTCTAAAAGCTCTAAACGCTTTAAAGCCGTTGATCGTTTATTAGCAAATGTAAACTCGTCTGTTTTCCACAAAAGCCCCACTTCCCATTGGCCATTCTTAAAAATGCTCGTTTTTTCCAAAATGTTTAAAGCACGTTGATCTTCCGTGCTAATCCTTGGAGAGTCGTTCACCCCTATCGCCTCTAAATCAAAATGAAATCGGATCAATTTCTCCAAATTTTCGTCCCTCTTTCGCGTCGTCAAAATCTTTGTTTCTCTCCTTGATTTCAAAGTGTTAATATGGTTTGTTACATTTTTTTCCGTGAACCCGTGAATTGCCCATCCTAACGAACATCGCGACACAAATAATTCGTTTGAAACTATTTCTCGAAATTCACGCGTCACGATCAAGTGGCTATTGTCCTGCCCAATTAATAAATCCGGAGCCTGCGCGTATGGTACTATCGAGATTCCCGCCCGAACCAAGCAGACATTTGTTGTAAACTCATCAATCTCCTGAAAAGGTAACGTTAGATTGCTAACTACGATTACGCCTGACAAGTGAAAACGTGCACTATCGGCAGTTGCACTCAAGTCAACCTTCTCACTCGCAACTAAAACAGCGCCTTCTCCGCCGATTCCTTTCAAATTTACAGAAGCTCTACTGCGACTTATTCCAAGATCTTTTACAAGGTTCGAATTTACAATCGTTGCAGTAGAGCCGTCATCCAAAAGTGCCAAAATTCTCCTCGACCGATACTTTCCTTCAATGTCAAGCATTACCATCCTCAAAAAAAACACGAGCTCGATATCTTAGTCATAAGTCGCTCGAAAATGACGCGGTGGAAATATCGGCACATTCAGAAATTACGCTTTCCTGCGCTTGCGGGGTTATGACATTCACACTCTGCGAAAAGCTCCGATGCAATAAAATATGATAGTTTTGACCACATTTTTCGCAGTTTCTCTCCTTACAAAGCGCATTATTATGCCCGCGCCCGAGACACTTAAAACATAATTTAGCGGATTTTACAATTTTCCAGCGCTGAGATAAAGGAATCTTGACAAATTCCTCGCACTCCTCAAGGCCATGACTCGTGTGACCGCAGTGTGTACAGTTACCCTGGCTACTTTTGCTTGCCCCTTCTTTTGAACTCAAAGCCAAAACAGACTTCGGTGCTTTACGAGGGCATTGAATCTCGCGAATTCCCCTTGTCGCGTCGGTAAATATTAACTCCGGATACACGAAGCCAGCGGCGCGGGTCATTTCCGCCTCCTTAAAAACGAACTCCGCAATTATTTCTAAAATGAGCTTATTCTGATCATTTTCTGCTGCAAACCTTACGTAATTATCAACCATCGAAATCGGCAATTTCTTCACTAAATTTTCTACGAGTTCTGAACTATTTAAATATTGATCATACTATAAGGATTTTATAGCCGCGACCGTATCCTTTAATTTTGTAGCGAATGCAACCAAATTAGACTTTTGTTGATTTATGTTAGGCAATTGTTTTATTTCTAGCAACAAATTTTGAAGTATCACTCGTGGATCCCCGAATCTCATTTCCAACGTTTTCATGATTACTTCACAATCGTTCCCTGCAGCAAAATGAACCTTTGCTGCATCGCGAGCGTCCCCTTTTAACACTTCAAATAAGCGACTCGTGTTTTCTTTATCACTATAATTGCCGAGTTCGCTAGTCGAGTAGTAAGCTTGCTTAAACCTAACCCATTCAAGCGGATCGCCACTAAAAAACGGTAATTTCTTAGCTGACGTTAATCTATTAACTAAGGTCGAATCATTATACATGGACGAATTTCCGATTCGAGCCAACGAACTAGCCATAAATTGCGCACATTTAGTGACTAAGGCGCTTTCACTTGAATGAGTCTGATTTCCTAAAGAATCTCTCTCTGTACTATGCATCCGTAAATTTAAGCCATCGCGGACATTTGCAAAATTTAGTCCCGACGAACTACTAGCGCAAGGTTGAACCTCTTCATACTCGGCTTCAAACTCGTCACCGTTGCCGTCGAAACCGCCGTCGCTCTGCTCGCTGTTGTCCGCCATTTCTCCGTTGTCGCCCAAACCATCGTCAGGCCGCTCCTCCAAGCTGAACGGCGAGCGCAGGCGCGATCGCGTCGCTGAGGTTATCGGAATGGGAATTCGTGATGCCCTCACAGGAGTGTTTACTGGCGATGAAACTCCTCGCCTCTGCTGCGTCGGAGCCGTAGGTACTGAAGTGAGCACCCGCCTCCTCTGTACCTGAGCCGCCAAAGCTGGAACATCAGGTGTTGGGACCACAGGCGCTAGAACGCGCGCTTGCCTCTTCCGACCCGGAGCCGTAGGAGCTGAGACTGCAAGCACTGGAATGGGCCCTCGCCTCCTCTGCCCCACAACCGGGGCCGCAGATGCTGGGATGGGTGGTCGCCTCCTCAGCGACGAAACCGTCAAGGCTGGAGTCGCAGGCGCTAGAACGCGCGGTCGCCCTCTCCGCCTTGATTCCGCACGCACCGGACTGCGCGCTCGTCTCTCCTGCACCGGAACTGCTGGAACTGGAGCTGCAAGCGCCGGCACTCGTACTCGCCTCCTCCCCTCCGGAGCCGCTGTTGCCGGAGCTGCCTGCGCCAAAGCGCGCGATCGCCCCGTTTCCTCCGGAGCTGCGGGAACTGGAACTTCACGGCTTGAAGTAGCTCCTCCAGAATCGGCCGAGCGCTGCGCACGTTTCTTCGGCCGGGTTGTCCAAAGCGTCGCGGCCTTTCTCTTTGACATTTTTTTTTTTTTTTAAATCAATACCGCAAACTTAAACGAATCTCTTCTTTTAAAACCGCTCCCGGGTTTCGGCACCAAAAATGTTACGGATTGAAATAAATATATCTTTATTTTGGCAATAAATGTTATTTATTGATGACGAAATATAACAATAAATTAACGCATTAACAGATATTTTTTTTATCAAAAATCAACTTTGCAACGCACGCGTTCACCTCAAAGCCAAACAAAATTCTGAGGCACGTTTTTCCTTTTTTTTTTTTCAACAACAGTAAAAAATAGTACTTCGTTGCCGCGGCAACGGCCGAAATCGCGCTCCGTCTCCACGGCTTACCCGTCTACAGTGAAGCCTGGCTTCACCTGTTTCGGTGCCCGTCCGACTACGGAAAAAGAACGTCCCCCTGACGATCCATGATCGCCGTGACGCAGCCTCCGCGTTGCAATTTTCTTAACGCTTGAGACGGACGCGAGACAAAAGAAAAAAGGCAGAAAAATATAGAAAAAACATTCTCAGTCAATCGCTAACAAACATATTATTAAATCGTTCACACCAGAAACCTATTTCTAATTTGGTTTTTAGTTTGTTATTAGAATTTTTGTCTGTGGGATAAATTTTAAAACCACGTTTTTCGACGTAAAATTTCATGTAATTTGTTTTTATATTAAAATTATTTACTAATATGTATTAAAAAAGTTAGAAATAAATACGTTACAAAAAGTTATTTAACTTGTAAAGGATCAACTGAACGTAAAATATTTGTAACATAGAAAATATTTCAAGACTTAAGATTGCATTAATGAAATCCTAAAGTTTATATGACTATTTCTTTTGTAGCTTAGGATATTTATTGTATCTCTTTTAATACGAATACATAATTGAATGTTTTTTACTAAAAAAATCGCCACGATGGCGCCCGAGGAGAAGGAAGCTCCTGATACTTCTCTAGATCTATACTTCAAATGTCATATTAAATTAATAGCTAATACAATTGTATGCATAGTGTGTAGAAGTTTTCAACATACAAGTTAGTTTGTGGCAAAACATAATGCAAAAGGTACTGGAAAAACTCATTTCCAGCTCCTTTATAGTCTGTCAAGACCATCCTAACCTCGCTTATTCTACAAATGTGCACTTTTCTAACAGGAAAATAGAGAGCAAATAAAAAGAGAAATACTTAAAGAAATAAGTTAAGAGCAAGAAAACCGACGCTTTGGCTGAGTGGTGGAGATGCACCTCGGGCGTTCAGGAAAGTTAAGCAACTTTCGGCGTGGACACTACTTGGATGGGTGACCGCGCTGGAAGTTGCGATGCTTCCTCGATCTCTTAGATATTTTTCTCCACACTCAACAAAGTGAGCGGGAGGTATGAGAATGACAAATTCGGTGCTCAGGCCTACGAAATGTGACTTGGGCATCTAATTTGAGCATTCTCAATATACCAACCCACTCCGGAACGGGTTTTCCTAATTGGCATTTACCCTGGTTATAGGTTTGACCAAAGGTTTTCCCCGTTCCACAGGCATAACCCTGGGCGAATGCGGAGTGGTATTAGGGACGTAAGGCGAGATATCTGCCGGCAGAGAAGGTCGCGGGAAAAACGCTGGGCTACAGGGTGGGTGGGTTAGAGCCGTGTCCTTCCATCAAACCTAAGCGGGGGTCAGAGCAGTGTCCTCCCCCCGCTCGGTAGTAGGCAATAACAAGAGTCAGCAGTTAGTACCAGGCCCAAGGGCTGTACAAGATTCTCAAAATATAAAAAAAAAAAAAAAAAAACTTAAGAGCAAGAAAATAATGGACATTACTCAACATAAAGTAGATGAAAAATCAGAGTATGAATAATATAATGATAAAGAATCCCTAATAATTCAAAATGAATTATTAACAGTCACAAATAAAGAGTTATAAGTAAAAAACGAGTTACTAAATGAACTACTTAATAAAGAAAATTTGAAACGAAAAAAAAACACGCAAGTTTCCAGCTTTTCAGAAATATTAAAAAAGTGACAAAATAAAATTAACATCTATCAAAAAGAAAGTTCCTAAATCAACAGCAAAAAACAGATTCTAAAGACAAAACATATTTAGAAAATAGTATTAATTAGACACCTGACCAAAGATAAAATCATTCAAACAAAAAACATTATTAATAAAAAATTGCAGAAAGTGTCAACGCAGTTGAAAAATCATTAAAATAGGAACTGACAAATAATTTAAAAAAAAAAAACAAAAGCAAGTTAAAAAACCTACAGTCAAAGTAGTTAACGTCGATGAAATTTTAAGGAATAATCTGGAGATTAAAACAGACATTAATGTAAGAAATTTCAGCAATTTTGATGATAAGTGTAAAGTTCTGCATGCTTATCAAAAACCGAAACCTAAAAAAGTGTCAGCAAATTTAGAAGTAACTGCGAAAATATATAGCTTAATAAAAGAGAATCGTGATAGAATATTCATAGCCCTCGTAAAAATCGAAACAATGGGCAATATATTGGATATTGCGATTGCCAATATATTGGCGAAACATTGGTTATAAATTTCCCAATACATTGAGGAACGTTCGGCAAATGCACACTATCCAATATAATTCCCATACCTTGCCAATAGTTCATATTGTAATTATTTATTTTTACGTTGACCGTTTTTAAATTTTGATCTTGGATTGTCATGATGAAGGTCAAACCCAGGTTTAAATTACCTTTAAATGACCTCGAAGTTTGTGATCAAGGTCAAATTCAAGGTTACCATCAGATAGCTGGGAAAAAATCCTAATAACCGTGCATTTTAGTTTTTTCCTATCATTATTAATTAAGAAGTTATCGTGCCGTTCCGGGACTTTTCAGACACTCTGTATAAACTTTGCCAACGTAAAAATAAATAATTACAATATGAACTATTGGCAAGGTAAGGGGATTATATTGGATAGTGTGCATTTGCCGAACGTTCCTCGATGTATTGGGAAATTTATAACCAATGTTTCGCCAATATATTGGCAATCGCAATATCCAATATATTGCCCATACATTGCCCATTGTTTCGATTTTTACGCGGGAGGCTACCAAAATTGCCGCGTTTTCGACATTATAAATACGACACTTTGTAGCAGCTGCTCTAGATTCGGACATAGTGCTAACAAGTGTAAAATGTAAAAGTATAAAAGTGTAAAAAATCAAGCCACGTGTTACAAGTTTGCTGGTAATCATGAGGCGGCACAATGTACACGTGAATCTCTTAAGTGTCCTAATTGTAAATTTTATGATACAAAATTCAATACAAACTACAACGTTAGTCAAAGTAAAATAGATAGTGAACCGTGCCAAGTTTTAAGAAATAAGATTAACAAATTCATTGAATCTGCAGACTATCCAACAAGACCGACGTACTCAAGATACTTTGGTACACTGAGAAAAAAAGGTAGTTGATTTAACGACCGATTGTAGTTAAATTCAAGCAACCAAAATCTGCTATAAAAAAAAAGGCAACTTGGAATAGAAAGAATGTCAGGACTAATGTAATTTTGATGTAATTATGAGGTCAAATCGACCTTAATTATAATTGATTCAATCACATGAAAAGGTATTTTAAAGAAAAAAGTTATTTCCTGTATTTTTCTCAGTTCATGTTTTTAATTCTACACTTAACGTTACTGATCCGTACATTTAGAGGTTTTGTAAAGCTGTAGATTTAGAATGTTTAATATTGATTACAAATTTGTTAGAACTTATTATTATTTCGCATTCGCCGTATTGATAACTTAAGTTTACAATGAAGACCCTACATTACATATTAAACGCATATCGATAGATAAATTTTCGCTTCGCTCGCATTTGACGGTTGGCAGACATGCTTGTTTAGTTTTTTATATAGTAATAGGCGAAGAAGCCGTCCACTTGCACGAAAACTTTAAGCAGCAGGATCCCTCTAGCGGCTTTATTGCATCAGCTTCGACTCCTACTCGGCCTGGTTCAAAGCCGAAGCTGAACACTTACCCAACAAACAAAATGACGGCATGCGGGCATGCGTGCCGACTCATACGTTTTATAAGCATAGGACTACGTCGGTAAACGGCACGTTGTGATTGTTGGGTTACTAGGGGCTTAAGTACTTTTAAACTTGCTGTAATATATTAAAAACACATATAAAATCCTTCTTCGCTCTGCGACTAATTAGCTGCTATGCTATGCATGCACTGACTCGCACTCCCGCAAAAAAAAAAAAAAAAAAAAAAAAATCGCGGCGGCGCGACGACTTTCTCGGTGCGATGTTATCATATCGACGCACACAAGCATTGGTTGGACGGCAGAGGTCACTCCTTTGAACGCAACCACGTTGAATCAATGCCAATAGCGCTAACTTATCTACAATTTGAGATCGCTGCTATTTAACTACAAATCTGTGGCAAAAATAACAACAGCGCCGTTGAATTAACTATGTCACCATTCAAATAACGACAATTTTGTCAAAACAACGGCTTGGCGGTTTAATTGATTGCATGGTAGTTAAATTGAATTCGAGGGTATTTGAGTTGACGATGGGTTTTTCTCAATGTAAGATAGAGTAATCAAGGTTATCACTGTAGGTATATGCAATTAGAAAACAAAGAAATGCATCGGTCGCTTCATTACAATCTCATAGCCCACAAGCATCGAAAATAATTTCATGAATTTAAGTATTGAAGAAGAAATATTTGTTATTTAGAAAAAATTGATAATTTAGATAAATTAAACAACTACTTGTAATCTAATAGTGAGATAATTACTTGCTTTAATATTAGAAGTCTTAATGCCAATTACAATAAGCTATCGGTTGTCATACATAATTTAAAAGTGAAACCTGTTATAATTATCTGCACTGAAAAATGGGTTCTAAAACATTGTGAAAGTTTCAATATCAATAACTTCAAATTGTACTACAGCTACAGCGAAATAAATAAATCGTATGATATAATAATTTATATCAGAGAAGAGATTAAGGAAACCACAAAAATTCTTACGATAAATAAACTCAAAATTATATAAACCAAAATAGCTCTAGAAAACAAAAGTGAATTATTACTTTGAGCTTTATATAGATTGCATGACCTACATAAAACTGAATTCCTAATCAACATCAAGGAATTGATAAAAATAAATAAAAAAACATAAAAATAATATAATAGTTGGAGATAATATAATAATAGGAGACAAGAATTTCTTATAACACTCTTTGAAAATGGGCATTACCCAGCGATCAACACAATAACAAGACCATCTAATTAAAATAATAATAAAGGTTCCTGTATAGATAACTTTTTTGTCACATTAAACAAAATTAATCAGAGAGCGATTGTACCGATGACGCCTTCTACCGATCATTTTGTAATCTTCTAAAGTTAAAATAGAAGAGATTTGAAACTACCAATAAACCATATAATAATTATAAAATTGATAATAGAAAGCTAAAATGTCTTGCAAATTCAAAAAATTGGTGACCCAAATATGTCTATAAATAAACTAATAGAAAAAATAAGGAACTGTGTTAATCTAGCTAGAACATCCACCAAGAAAAAGAAACCAAGAAAAATTTGGATTACAAAAGATATTATAATATCATGTCAGATGAAAGAAAAATATACAAAATATGGAAGAATGTTTTAAAGAATGATACAAAAAATCAAATTACAAAAATTATGACAAAACATTGGAAAACCATAAATAACAAAATGGTAAAAAATAATAAAAAAACTAGTAATATATCTTGTCTACAAATAAATGAAGAAAAAATCGCTGATCCTAACGAAATAGCTGATAAACTGTGAATTAAAACTCCCGCAATAGAACCCAAACCGTTTTTATATACAACCCCTTTTACTGGAACAAGTCAAGAAAATAGTTCTAAATATGAAAAATAAAAATGGTGGTATTTATGCGATTAACTCACAAGTTCTAAAAGAAATCATAGATCATATTTCCAGTCCATTAGATTTTGGCCAGAAGAATTAAAAGTAACAGAAGTAGTCCCAATACATAAAGCCAAAGAAAAACAGTTTCAAAACAATTATAGACCGATATCTTTTATATCAAACATTTTGATAAATTTTGAAAAATTAATACATCACAGACTGGTTGATTTTTTCAACAAAAACAATCTCTTATCAAAAAGGCAATTATTGGGTTTCAGAAAAAAATGTTACTACTATACATGCTCTGAACTACATTACTAACAAAATTATAATCTGCTCTGAACTACATTACTAACAAAATTATAATCACCTTGATAAAAGTAATCCCATTGCTATAACTCTTCTTGATTTAACCAAAGCTTTCCATACAGTTAATCACCAAATTTTACTAGATAAACTATACAATTATGGAATTAGAGGGAATGCCCCCAAATTATTAAAAATCTCACCAATAGAAAGCGACGAGTTAAAATAAATGGAAAAATGAGTAAATTCAATACAATAAATATGGGCGTACGCAAGGAACCATTTTAGAGCCATTGGCTTACATAATATACATAGATGATTTACTATACATTTCCAAAGAAAAAGAACTAGTAATCATATTAAAAGAACTACAAGAAGACAATATCATTTCTTTTACAGATGACACAGCAATGATCGTCACTGGCAAAATTGGATGAAAGTTGTGATATAGTATTTCAAATGCCCCTACTATACACCAGCGGACAAGGGCACTTCGTCTACTATAATCCAAGCTAAACACTCCAAAAATCCCAACCCTTATCTCACGCAAAACCAACAACGGGGTCCAGTCGGGGTTGCGGATGGGCCTCCACCTACCCGTGGATTCATTCCTCGAGGGAGCGCATGCCGATTAGATTTAGATAGAATGTAAGAGATAGTGACAAAATGAATAGCGGGAACTAAGTCTACGCCATTGGAAACATTCGAAATGATGTTAGACCTCCCCCTCTTGAAACTTTGGTTAGGACTGTAGCGCTTACGACGAAGATTAGAATTTCTAAGGACTGGCATTTGCACGAAGACGGTTCTATAAGAATTTTGAGGTTGCGAACATACATTATCAGGTGGAAGAAAATCAGATAAATTATAATTGGTTTACGGACGGTTCGAAAAACGAATTAGGAGGAACTGCGGCTGCGTGGCTAGAGGGGAGTCGCAGAGAAATCGTACTCTCAATATGCCAGGGTCTTCCAAACGGAAGTGAAGGCCATTAGGAGTTGCTTGAAGGCGATGATTGATGAGTGGACAAACTGAAGGTTGTTATACACTCTGACAGCAGGGCTGTCATTGAATATCATTTTTAACCTGCTGATTTATTATTGAATCAGTGTCAGAATACAAAACGCGCTCATCTAGCGATACTAATTCAAAGAAAAATTTTAAACGCAGACAGTGCTACCTTATATAAATGGTCGTATCATCAACAGCTAATACCGAGTTAACCTCAACCTCCGAGCTGGTGAGCAATTCAAACACCCTCTGCGGGTCTACCACCAGCTTTGTCTTGGCATATTTTTTCTTTGTCCAAATTTACCCGACAAAGAATTTAAACAGAGTGTTACTGACAGAATTTATATTTTATATTTTTTATGAAAATAACGGCGTCAGAAAGAGTCTTCAAACAAATTCTAAAAGTATTCTATCTGTGTGTAATTTCTTAAGCGTGTATTTTTGTAACTTTGTAATATTTCTATAACTTTAGCATGTAAACCAGCGCGTGTCCTTTGTAAATTTTTATGAATAAATAAGGTTTATTATTTACTATTGTAAACCTTTGTTTTTGGAAGAGGTTTTCTTCACTGGGTTTCTTCCCACCGGGTTTATCCGTGAAAATTTCCTTTTTACTCGAGCTGAGATGCAAACCCGGGCGAATGCGAAAACAAAGGACTTTATTTTGTATTTTCAGTCTAATGCGTCTCGACCAAAGGAAGGCATATTTAATAAAAAAAGGGCCTTACGGCGGCGACGGCTTCCCAGCGGTAAGCTCGAACTGTGCATGGGTTCACCCATGGCCGGTAAGCCAAGCGTGCTCGGGTTTTTCCCAAGGCCGCGAATTGTCTAAACAGGAGCATATGTTCCGCAGGCGAACGTGCGCGGGGAAATTTTCCTCGTGGCCGTCAGAGACTATAGCCGCCGGGCCTTGCGCCGGCGGCACTTCGGGCAAGCCGTAGGGACCCGATGCCGCGCGCCCGCAGCCTGCGCCCGCCGCGTACATTTGGCACATGGCGGCGCACGACGCGCCGATTATACCTGAGTGTGCGGGGCGCGGCGATAGGCAATAAAACAATTTGCTGAACTCTCCTGCGCACTCCGGTGCGGAGGAGAGTACAGCACTTTGTTTGCCATTAGCAAAAGATGATCATCTTTTGCCGCCTTTTTCTGCAATGAAGAAAAATATAAGAAGGGCAAGCGCGGCCTGCCCGGCATGATTTGAACGCTAGCTCTCGGTCGTGCACGGTCTGCTAGTGTTTCCAATGCGTTTCTCCGTAACTGTTAACTTGTATTTTAAAACTTTACGATTAATCGAATAAATTCTTAGTTTTATTTTTAAATTAAATTTTGTGTTTTTGAGTGAAAATTAAAATATATTTCTTCTTTAAAATCCCCATCCCGACTCGTCGCGAACACAGAGTTTTATCACCGATCTCAAACCCGCGTTAAACTTGATGCGATCCTTATCCAGTTTTATTAATACTCAAATTCTTCCAAAGACCGCATAATCACGTTTGCATAAATAATCGATGCATTCCGGCAAGATAACCTGATACGTATGTTTTCTCAGTAAAAAAATGATCTATGTAAGTATAAAATAGACCATCTTGTCCCGCGTCTTTATTATACTGCGTAATTTTGTAAGATCAAATTTTTAAATATGATATTGATGACCTAACCCTCTTGGACACCTTTTTTTAACTCGTCTGCGACAGAGTTGTCAATGAAAACATGCTCGTCTAGGCATTCGTGATCACCCTCCTGTCCATTCACTCATTCAGCACACGAGCGATATAGACGGAATAATAATTTGCCGTGCACCTTGATCAATAAATACCGGGATAAAGATTTCATGGCAGTATCACCTCGCAATTTATGAGCCCCACTATATTGCTTTCATCATTGCAATGACTTACACCAGCGCGGCACTCGTTTTCGATTTATAAGTATAACGACCTTGATAAAGTTAACCATACTTTTAGTGTTACCCAGAAACAACGAAGTGGACGTAGTAATTTTTGTTCCCTATTGAAAAGAATTACGTAACTAAATTATGTAATTCAATTAGGTAATAGTTACGTAATTAATTCGAACATTTGATTAGGTAACTTAATTACGTAATTAGATTACGTAACTGAATTCCGTCATTATATTACGTAACTGGAATACCTCATTAGATTACGCATACGTAGTCAGTTACAGAATTCTTTTCAATAAGGTTTCCTTTGAGGTGTTACATAAGTTCTGGTCTAGTGTAGTCTAGTTCCGTCACCGGAACACTCCCTGGTCGAGTTAATTTTTCATTATCAGGGCCGCATACCCCGATTTTCTTTGGGCCTATTTACTCCGGCCCCCCTGCTGCGTCGTACTCCAGACCTGCTGCTGTGAGTTCTGTTACAACGCCTGTATCTCTTTCATCGTCTAGATAAGTTTTTTCTCCTCTTATTTATTTTCCTTGCTTCTTTTCTAATTTTCTTTTTAAACTCAAACTCGACTACATCCGGACAATGCGTCTGGGAGAAGGTTGAGGATCCCCTTACGGTAAAAAATCGTCACGGCCCGCTGTTGAAGCTCGAGTCAATCGTGCGTTCTGCTCCTTAAGATTCTGCAGTCACTTGAGAGCGCTATGACCCTTCTTGTGTTAGCAGTGCCCCCAACGTGAAATCACTTGCATCGCACTGCACGGTGAAGGGCCGGAAGAAATAGGGTCAGCTACTGGAATGATCGCTGCTGTTCCTCTTCCTAGATCCATTCTTGATCCTTCTGCAACAACTTCAGTAGAGACACTTCAGTTCTGCATAGTTCTCTATAAACCTCGCGTATCATTCCAACATTCCCAAGAAGCATCGCAATTGTTTGAGGTTTTAAGGAGCGGGATACTCTACCACGGGTGCTATCTTCTCGGGATCTGGTCGCAATACGTCGCGGTCCAGGACGAACCCTAAAAAGGTCACGCTGGAGCAACAGAATTTGCACTTATTGCGATTAACGACCAGTCGACTAGTCCCGTTTCCTATAATTTCCTCAACACGTACTCTAAAAACTTCATGTGTTCCTCAAACATCTCTGTCACTGTAATATCATCCAGATATCCGAATATGAATGGCTTCAACTCTAGACCGAACAACACGTCAATCAATCGCTGGAACGTCATGGATGCGTTGGACAGTCCAAAAGGCATTCTGGTGAATTGGAATGGGGTAACGCCACATTCTTCGTTATCCTATTTAAGTCACGGTAATCGATGCAGAACCGGTAATTCTCATCATATTTCTTGACGATGATGGGGGTGCTGCACCAATCACTCTCTGGAGGCTCTATAATTCCATGTGTAGCCAATTTTCAACCCCGTTCTGAGCTAGTTTCATCATCATTGGTGACATCCTTCTTAGTCTTGGCTTGATTGGTGACACCCCTTGAAAAGCCTTATCTGCTCTTCTGGTACCTCCGAAACTCCGGCGCACTTCGAACATATCTCGCTCTCTTCTGATCCGTCGTTCATCTCGGGCCACCTACCGTCGCGTCTCCTTCACGGTCCCTGGACCATATTAACCTGGATGGCCCAGGTTTTCCAGAAGTTGATGCCCAGGATAACCTCTTGCTCTAACGCGGGATAGCTCGGAATTTTATTTCCTTATTAATTCCGTCCACCTTCATGTTAACTTTGAGATTACCGCGGTCATACTGGCTTGGAGGTGGCTTCTTAACGTCTCCGTCAGCTGTGCTCCTATCAATGACGCTTCGGCCCCTGTGTCTAGAAGGATCTTGCTTGAGCCATCGTAATACCTTTTGATCCGGGGTTGAGCTATTCACCCTGTACCCACTCACGATGGCCTGCTTTAATCTTAGCTGCTCTTCCCGGCTTGCTTCCGTCATCTTCGACAATAAACACGTACGTCCAGCTTGGTTACCGTACATATGCAGCCGCAAGATCTTCATCACTGGCGGACGTCTCTTCGCATCAACGTTTGCGCCGCAGGATGGTCCTCCGGCAACGTCGTTATGTAGGGTCCTCGAGGCCATATCAGGAGTGACGACGGGCCTGCCTCCATCAGGAAGCGTAGTCGTGGCTGATTTTCTTTCTGCCTCTTGACTCCCACTCGCAACAGATTGCCGTATTTCTTCAGCTTTAGATCCACTAATCGTTTCGCAGTCTCCTTCGTCCTCTTTATCAAAATAAATATCCTCATCCTCATAAAATTCCTAGTGTCCCACGTCATCGTTTGCGGATTCGCTTGCATAATGTTCCTCTCCCGTTTGTTCCCTTGAGAGAGTCGCCATCATTTGCAGTGCGCTTATCGGCAGACGAATCCTTTCCTCTCGTTGCTTCAAATCTTTAAAGCTCTCTACCTACATTCCCTTTCACATGCTTTTGCCATCGTTCGGCAAAAATCTGGCAAGAAAGAAAGTTTTATATTACTGCGAAAAATGATCGCAGCTTCAAAATTCTGACGGCATTTCAAATTCACGGTATTATCGCATTCAAATTCAACGGTATTTAAAAGCTTACGCTTTCAGCTTGAAAATGCGGTATCGTAAAAATTTATACAATCATTTTTAACGGAGTTATTATCATACTAGTAAAAAATTGATCGTTTTCTCCTGTTCCAATTATATCAAAAGATAGAAAAGATAGAAACAAATTCTAAAAAAGGAAAAAGATGTTTTGAAGTAAAAAACATAAATTTAAAGTGAAATATGGTTTCAGAAAAAAAATTTTTTTTCAGTATTCATGGATTCCAAAAAATTAAAATTTATTATTCTGGGGAACGAATATTTGAATTACATTGAATAATCCTAATAGAAACTATTTTTTAATAAGTAACAATAGAGCAAAAATGTGTAAAATTATTTTTGTAAATAATTAAACAAAAATATCAAGAATAGCATTTTTATATAATTTTACATATTTTTGCTCTATCGTTGCTTATTAATAAATAGTTTATATTTTTACTATCTTTTGAGATAATTGGAACAGAAGAATACGATCAATTTTTTACTATTATGATAATAACTCCGTTAAAAATGATAGTATAAATTTGTACAATACCGCATTTTCAAGCTGAAAGCGTAAGCGTTTAAATACCGTTGAGATTTTTGAAATGCGATAATCGGTTCAAAATCTATAGAGTTTTATGAGGGTTAAAGTTTTTGACTTTATTAGCTTTTAAATGTTAATAAAAAGAGGAAAATTAATTTTTTTCTAATTTAAATGTATTTTTCTAAAGCTTTTGATTCACAGAAAAGAATGCCGTCAGAATTTTGAAGCTGCGATCATTTTTCGCAGTAATATAAAACTTTCTTTCTTGCCAGACTTTTGCCGAAGAGTGGCAAAAGCATGTGAAGGGGAGTGTACTTCCGTGTGCGTCCTTCTTCTAAATCATCCGTTTCCTCTCGTCGGATATTTATTTCGTCTTTTCTCACTTGCATCTTCTGCTTCTTCAGTTCCCTATCTCGCATCGCTGTTCCCTCTGCGTCCCTTTGCGTCTCTCTCATCGCGATGGCGCCATCTTTCTTAAAAGCTTCGGCCACAGCATAGGGGTCTGTATCGGACCCTGGACATTCTCCTCGGCCTGAGAAAAATCCTGAATCTGCTACTGCACCGGCGAATGTCGCATAGGTGCCCTCGTCTTCTGCCAAGCCTGCCGCAGCGGCGCACATCCTGGGCAGTTCACAGACTTGACAACACAGCCCCGGCGCAGACAGGTGCTCCTTCCTTCTGTGACCCGTCTTGTTACATTTGTAGCACACTGTCTGTCAACACCGACAAAATATTAAGCAATCTATGCTTCACCCTTTCAGGAAAACAAATTAACTACTTAAATGGATATAAAATGTCCAATAAAGACATCAATTATTTAGAAAATAATAAAACACTTCTATACTTTTATAGAGGAGATAAAAACATCCAAAAATTTACTAACTCTATGCAACCTATTTCGAGAGAAAAAAAAGTAATGATAGAAATAATATTAGATGAAATAGTTTTTACATTTTCCTGCAGATGTAACACACTACCGAGTGTCATGTGCAGCTGTCTAACATGTCCTTAAAGACTAAACAACTTTGAAAGGGAAATTTACAAAAGTAGTATGATCGCGTCAACAGAAATGTACACCAAATCTAGTTCAATGCTAGTAAGATATTGGAGATAATTAAGATCAACGTAGTTAGGATTGCACAAATTATTACAATCAGTTTTTTACCTAGTAATGAAGTTAATAGACATTAAGACTGCATTCTCTATTTGTGAAATATTCGAATTTTAGAAAAAAAAATTTTTATTCTCTTTTTCTTCTTTTCTCTTTCCATTCTTTAGTAATTAAATACTTAGTTTATACGGGGTGGGCCAAAAGTACTCGAACGGCAAAATAACTCGGCGTGATTGTATTTTAGGAGAAAAAGATTAAAACAAAAGATATAAGATTTTTTCTCCATCCCTCGGGCGAAAGTACGAGGTTTCGCCTTTTGTTTACGCTAGTTTTTAGCCACTGCATGTGCGTCATGTTTTAAATTCGAAAGCTCTGTCAGGAAGACTTTGAAAGTCTAACCCCTTAAAGTTCGGTTCAATTCTAATAGCTAATAGACATTCATCAAAGAAAGTTTATGTAGATGCGTAAGTTCGTAAGGCTCAAATAAAATTCAATTTGCTAGCTTAAATCAGCTAATCCCATTAAATTAGAACATTATATTGAACACGAATACAGTCATTAAACTACATTTAAAGAATATTGTTAACAGCGTGTAACTTTTACAAATATTACGTCCGAATCGCTGCTCGTGCTGCACGGGCATCAAACATGACCAGAATGATGGCTAAAAAGATGGCATGCCTTGACCTATGTAAGATACTGGGAGAGAAGTGGAACTTGCACGGACGTGTCAAAAGTTCCATTTCTTTGTAAGAAAATCAGTGGGAACCATGACCTAAAAAAAGCGGTAACTTTACGTCCGAATGTGACCTTGACCATGATCTCATCCTTGACCTTGAAGATTGTTTCAAGGTCAAATTTCTTTTTCAGTGGGAACCCCTTTCTTGTATTCAATAACCATAAGTGATCAAAATTTACCTTTGATGACGATTAGTGATCATCAATGACTGGGTAGATCTGCGGTTATCCACTAGTGGCCATAAATGAATTCAAAGTTAGACACTTTTGATTTTTGGAATTTTAACACTAATTCTTTAGTTAATTGCATTCACCTTTTCCGAAAAAGCAACAAATGGTAATTCTGGATATTTTGTTAACAATTAGTCTGACTGTTAGTGATACTGCCATTGTAGTCTGCAAAATTATTTATTCATGTAGCTGTTGCTTCTTCGAAAGTTCTGTTTATAATAGGTGAGAAGCAGAGAAAGTTTTTGCTGGCTGTTATTCCACCTATCCTCCACAGAATAGTTAGCGAGATTTTCTGCGTGTCCTGTTTCCTTTATGAATAGTCATTTTCTGGATATTTGAAGGGTTACCGAGTCTTAATTTTGTAGCCATCTCCTTCCAAATGGTTTCTCTAACGGAACAAGAGAGGGTTACAATTTTGATGATGAGAGGGTGAGGTGATTGACAGAGATCGTATGATGAAGTGCGAATATTATTTAATGAAACCTTTCGTAATGACGAGGAAGGAATTTCGAAGTCAACTGTTTTGCGTACTGTACACCAACTTGAAGAAACTGGGGTTAATAAAAATCGTCCGAAATCTGGAAAACCAGTTTCCGTGACGTCAGAAGAAAGTCAGTTTGAAGTAGCGCGAGCATTCGTTGAAAATCCCCATTTGTCAAGTAGAAAAGCAACCCAAGAACTTGAAATGAGTCGAACATCAATTAGAAGTAACTTAAAAGTTATCAAATTATCCGTACAAAATTCATATTCATCGACAGCTAAGCAAGGATGATTTCGATCGCAGAATAGAGTTCTGTGAAATTATGATCCACCAGATATGATTAGACGTGCCATTGAGAATTTCTATTTCCGCTTAGCACAATGTCAGATTGTTGAAGGGAAACATTTTGAGAATGAATTGTAAATTGACTGGCCGGGGTCTCTTACCCTTGCCTTGACTGGTCGGGATCTTCAAAGTTAAGATTAAGGTCATGGTCGAGGTCATACTCAAAGAGTACTCAGCTTAAAAGTATGGCTTCCCACTGAAAAAACCAATTTGACCTTCAAACAACCTTCAAGGTCAAGGCTAAGGCCATGGTCAAGGTCACATTCAAACATAAAATTTTCCGCTCTTTTCATTTCTGAGGTGAAAATTGTGGGTTCCCACTGAAAAAAACAATTTGACTTTTAAATAACCTTCAAGTTTAAGGATGAGGTCATGGTCAAGGTCACATTCGGACGTAAAATTTTCTGTTCTTTTCGTTTTGAGGTGAAAATTATGGGTTGCTATTTAAAGAAATTAACTTAACCTTGAACTTAGATTCAAGGTTATAGTCAAGGTCATGGCCATTATCACCGTCGAATAGCCAAGAAAAAATCTTATATCTTTTGTTTTAATCTTTTTCTCCTAAAATACAATCCCGCCGAGTTATTTTGCATTCCGGTACTTTTGGCCCACCCTGTATAGAGCCAGGCCAACGTGCACGAAGTTATTTCTTCTGCTGGGTTACTTTTATAACTATTTATGTTATCAATTATTGTAACTGTTTATTGTATTTAACTGGTGGTAAATAAGTAAATAAATAAAATATTCTATTTTTTGAACAAAATTGTTTTAGTTTTATAAATTAATTAATTTATAAAATTTTTATTTTTATATTATAAATATATTAATTTATAAATTATATTAATTATATAAATTAATATAATTTATAATTATATAAATTATAAAAACTATATTAATTTATAAATTAATTTATAAAATATCAAAATTTATTAGTCTCTATATTTGATCTAAAATCAATTATTAATTACCGAGTTATTGTTAATTCAAAATTACGGTAATTATCCAATCAGCGTTGTTGCTGGGGATGGTATGCGGAGTTTACTTACCTACTATCACCAGCTCTAACGCTAATTGGATAATTATAGTTATTTTACAGGGTATAGTAAACTACATAATAAATAATACTACAGGGGGTATAATAATAATTACAGGGTATAATACGAATAAAAAAATATAAGTCAATATCGTCAAATATCAGACCTTATTATCAAGTTATGGTGAAATTGACTATATAAATCTCTACGGGAAAACAAACAATTAGAAATGAATTATGATGAATGAAATGAATATTGAAATGATTTATCATTTTAAACTTACCAAAAAGAAATGCCAAGTGTACTTGCTCCTTCACTTGTCCAAAAATTTTCTAAATCTTCTTCCGGTAATACATTTTTATAAAGCTTAGTATGAAATTGAGTTAACCACACACATACAGCAATCAAGCACATTAAAACTAAAAAAAAAAATCATTTCTATTACGTGGGGAAAAGCAAAATATTTTTAACTTAATTAATTTTAGAACAAATATTTTAAGGAGAAAAAAGCACCTATAACCTAAAAAATAAAAATCACGAATAAAATGAATATTAATAATAGAACATGTGTGATAATTTTTTACTAAAACTAAATAATATTATCCTTCATTTGTAACCTGGGAAATGTCATTTAGACTATTCTAGCAGTAATTAAGCTTCGTTGACTTGAACATGGATTCTTTCAAATACCTTAGGATTCCAGACCAACAAATTTATTTATTTATTTATTTTTTACTAACCAGTTGTTACATACAATAATAAAATATAACAAGTTACAATAAAATAACCCAGCAGAGGAAAGCAAATTCCTGTGTGCTGGCATGGCTCAATATGATGCTAAATTAATTTAATAGAAAAGTAGAGAAAAAGAAGAGAAGAAAGTGAAATAGGAAAAAAAATAAAACAGAGAAAAGAAGGTTAAAAATTGATTCAAACATTTGGTTTTGCAAGGTAGCGCGCAGTTTTAATGCCTCGTAACATCGTTACTAGGTTAAAACGTTATTAGGTTAAAACGAAAATGCTAAACTTGCAACACCGTAACTAAATGTTTTCGTCTTCATCTCCAATATCTAATTAGCATAGAGCTGGCTTTAGTGAACATCTCAATCGATGTATTCCTATTTCTAAGATTTCTCTCAAAGTTGTTGAGTCTTCGGTCATTTTAGGCCCGCCGTACATGTCACTCTATGATGAGTGAAAATATCTTTGTGTTCTGTTTTCGAGTGATATTTACAAGAGACTGTGAAAATGTTTTTCTTTAATCATCGGATTCCCTTGGACTTCTAAAGTGAAATCAGATACATCAATGTTTTTTACATATTTAATTTTTGTTAAAATATTTTCGATAGTGTGGCAGAATTTTTCAGTTTTGTAACAATCTATTTTATGAGAGTTTGTTGTATCTATTTACTATGAGTTTCCTTCTATCTATACTTTTAATTTGCGTTTTCTTGCCATTTTGAGGTTAAGAGTCTTTAATTCGTTTGGTAATTTTTTTGACAACATCAAGGCTCGTATTAAACTTTTAGCATGACTTTCTGGCATTTGGCGGGTTAGTTATTCTATTCTTTAATTCTGATTGTAAATATCTTTATTCTTTATTTGAAGGTACTTTATGTTGTTCTGTTTTATGTTTTTTCCAATTTTGTTGTCAATAATTTTTCACAGGTTTCTTTGATTGTTTATGTTATTTTCTGCTTGTTTTTTATCGTAATCAGTTTTGGCTTTATATACATGGTGTCAAATAAGCCCCGGAATGGCTGAATATTTTTTAAAGTACATCATTTCTGAAAACGGTCAAGTCATTCCATTAGTAACTTTGCATAAGGAGTCCGATGGTAACATTGAATTTGACCTTTAACCTTATTTTCAAGGTCATTTGAAGGTTAACCTCATTTTTTCAAATGAAAAACCCAATTTTTGACACCGGATTCGGAATGAGCACAAAATTTTGGATCAAAAATACTTTTAATTTTTTTTTTAATGACCTTGTAAACAAGGTTCAAGGTCGAATCCAAGGTTACCATCAGATTCCTTATTCAAAGTTACTAAAGGAATGACCTTGACCGTTTTCAGAAATGATATAGTTTAGAAAATATTCAGCCGTCCCGGGACTTAATTGTCACCCAATTTGATTTTTTTGTGGCATTATTAGTCATTTTTCCGGATTTTGAATAATTTTTCCTTCATTTGACAGGAGGTTATAATTCCTTTTGTTATTCAGGTTTTCGTTTGTGTGTTGCACTTGGTTGCAATTTTTGATTGAGTAATGCAATGTTCATTTTATCTATAAGATTATTTATTGCCGTATTGGGGTCCTCGTATCGATGAATGTCGTTCCAGGTAATAGTTCTTGAAATATTACTGAATTTTCTATAGTTTATTTTTGATTGCTGTATGAGTTACTTGTTTTTACTTTTTTTTTTGTTTTCTAGATTTAAGAAAATTGAATAATGGTTATTAAAAGCGGTTTTTGATATGATTGCTTTGTAATTTATCTTACTTAATTTAACGAAGAAATTATTTATGCAAGATCCTTTGGTGTTGTTTTGTTCTGATGGTCTTGTGTCAGTATTTATTGTTGGGCAGTATTCATTTACAAGGAGAGTAATTAGAAATTCTGGTTCTAATGGATCTTGTTTTAAAATATCAATGTTTAAATCACCGAGTATTATGCAATTTTTGTTTTCTTTTTTTTGTTGTTTTTTATTAGTTTATTTATATTATCATGAGTAATTTAGTTTTATGTAGATCATGTGGTCTATATAAGGCTGATATTATTAACTCACCTATATTTTCTAGAGCTTTTTTTGATTGTATAATGTTTAATTTGTTAATCTTTATTATTTCTGTCGTTTCTGTTATATCTTCTCTGATATAGATTACAACCCCATCTGCTTTGTTTATATAACTGTGATTGTAAAACATCTTGTAATTTTTTATATTGAACGATTCATATTATTTTAATTCCCAGGTTTCAGTTCAACTAATTATAATTGGTTTTATTTTTAAACTGTTTATGAACACAAGTAGTTTATTGTAATTGGTGTTTAAACTTCTGATATTGAGACAAGAAATAAACTAACTGTGCAGTTGTAAATATACGTTTAGATTATTAATATTATCAAAATTTATTTAATTAACTGTTAATTCACTATTTATATTTATATTTATTACTTTGACGTTATTGTTTACTATGTTAATCTTTGTTTGCGAATCGTATACGCTGACCACAGCATTTTAGGTTGTTCCACTTTGACAAAATATCTTGAATACGTGGGCTTTGAAAGATAGTCTGTTGTCTATTTTATTTTTTAGCAGATGGCACTGTTCACTGTCGATAGGACAATGATCACTATTTATTTTAAAAATTTTACTATGGTATTCTCAGTTAGGACATTTTAGCAATGAACTTGTGCATTGCGCGGCTTTGTGATTGCCAGCGCACTTGAAACACGTAGCTTGATCTGGACATTTTTTTTGGAATCTATGAATCGAGAAACCTGAGATAAAACGGAAAGTGTTTAAAATCGTTGTAATTTTCGCGTGAATATAGATATTCCTATTTGGATGTTTAGATTTTTTTTTAAAGGAAAAATAAAATTGACCCAGATTAATTAAAAAATTAAGTTATCTTTTTGCAAAAGATTTTCTTAGCATTAAAATGAAAAATTGTACATTTACGCAAGAATGACATCAATTTGAAACATTTTCCATTTTATCGCAGGTTTCTAGACTGATTTAGTGATCCGGAATCATAAGGTATTTGAAAAAATCTATGTTCAAGTTAACGGAGTTTAGCTACGGTGAAAATGGTCCAAATGGCATTTCCCAGGTTGTAAATAAAAGATATTATCTACTTTTAACAAAAAATTATCACTCTGTTCTATTACTAATAGTAATTTTATTCATGATTTTTATTTTTTGATTTGTAGTGGTGATTGGGCTTCTTTAGTGCAGGATAAACTTGCAATTACAAAAACAAATATATATTCTAAAATAAAAACTATTGAAAGCAAAATGTATAAACAAAACATTTAATATAATATGATTTACAAAAATCATACAGTAAGAGATTAGCAAATACACAAATTACACATCAGGCTATCCAAAATATTGGCGAAGAAAGGATAATAAAATTACTTTTTCTCCACTCCAACGTCAAATACGCATTTTTGCATGCGATTTGCGGCTCTCGTGGAGAAAAATACGGTTTCACACTGGTGCGTAAGTGAATCTTTGCCTCGGGAGACTTTTCGGCTTCGCTTCGCTCGGCCTAAAAACGTCTCCCGACGCAAATAATTCACTTCCGCACCCGTATAAAAATGTACTATTTATCCAGATAAAAAATAGGCAGATAATACATTTGTTAATCTATATAATTCATATTTCTTAATAAAATTTAATAGGCATATTAATGTTCAAGTATGCTCAACAGTATTATATATAAAGTAGTTGTTTAAATATACTATTATAAAGGTCATGATTGTGCAATAATAGAATTTTCAACAAATAATCTTGTAAATGGTGAATTAACAGATACATTAAAGGCAAATACAAGTGTATTGATTTATGATGAAATTAAGCATTATGAAAATACGCAATAGTTGTGTGCTCAAGAAGAAATGTATCATTTAAATGAATACGAAATGAATGAACTGTCACATATTCTTTAGAGATTAGCATTAGCTGTGCAAAATGATCAGTATGCATATTTTAATGAAGGAAATGAAAAAGAAGTTTTAAATAAAAATACTGTTATTACTTTGACTTCATGGGTGAAATTAAATTAAGAAGATAAAAATGCAAATCAGTATTTGTTCACTGACATACCAAATCACTATATATTTAATAAAAAAACGCGAGAAAAGCAAAAGAGAAAATCGTTGCGCGCGGAGAAAGCACAAGGGCGCTCTGCGCAGCTTTTCAAAATGCGACGCCATCTTCGTTTCTTTCGGCAAGCGAGAGACATGTGCCGTTCGCAAGGTCAATACACTGTAATATAAACAAAATAGAAATTTAGAAAAATGTCCAAATGAATATTAATAGTGAAGAATCCCTTTATATGTGAATTTTTTTCTGAGCGCAAATCCATTTTTGTAGCTGTGGTACATTTTACAGTTAAGAAAAAAAAATAGAAATTCGGCCTTTAACGAGCATTCCATCACTAAGCAAGAAATGGGTCGTACATATGCAGGCATTGTATGTACGCCCCAATAGCAACCGACAATAGGAAAGACCATGTAAGCATGGAAATGAATATGCCCTAAAAGCATGACCTGTTCAGCCTTAACATCGGTAATGAACACCGGAATGTGTATTTTATAGATTACGTTGTCACTAAATTGTAAACGGAACCCTAAGGAACGTGCGAATCGACCTTAAGGTTCCGTCAGATGCACATAGCACGGACGAACAGTAGACAGACAGAGCAACTGAACTAGTAACATCGTAAGCACACGGTGGTACCTTAGGCGCCCAAAGTCGTCGATAATCGCGAGGCGCACGCGACTCAAATAAGAAATCGCATTTATCAAAGTTTCTACAATTTTTTTGGAACACTTTGTTAATCCCCCACAGTGAAGAAATTAAAACCTTTTTAAATAAAAATGAGCCGTTGCAACAGTCTGCTGATCTAGATGCGTGGTACGAGAATAAAGTTAAATGACAAAATTGACGACTCTTGAAGAATTTCAAGAGAGAGATTCTGGCTGGACTCTCGATGAAATAATCAATTTGAGCATTCACAATCAAGTAGCTGCCATGCATGCCTCTTCTTTCATCGATTTACCAAAGTGGGCTAAGGATAAGACTGCAGTCATTAACGTGAATACGGAAGGCGTGGATTGCTTTGTTTGACAACACTCAAATCGAACAAGTTCATATCCTCGTTACGACATCGAATTAAATTTTCATGGAATCAACTTTCCTGCGGCGATCAAGGACATCGCTAAATCAAAATAAAATCAAAGTGACATTTCGGTAAATGTTTTTATTATCAATGGTAAATCGATTGCGCCTCCGCGACTGATCGTCAACGAGCATCAGCAGCATGTAAATTTGCTGTACATTCAGCACAAGAACTCACACTATTGTTGGATAAAAGAATTGTCACGCCTCGCATCCAGACAATTGAGTAAGCAGAAAATTGAAAAATATATTTCCAAGAGGTGTTTAATTTTTTAACTCGCAAAAAAAAAAAAAAAAAACTCGTACAGAGTAGATTCTACACGGCGTCAAAGTTTAACGTGTTAAAATTCCAAGATTACTCCAAAAAGAATCCGGTAATATTTATCATTTATTCCGATGTCGAGACATAGTTGAACAACGAACTGACGAACAATGCTCCAAAAATAACATATCAAGAGCATAGGGCATACTCGGTCGGCTACTACTTACACTGCAGCTACGACGACAACCTTTCAAGATACAGAACTATTCGAGCTGAGGACTATGCTCATCAATTTGCGTTGGATTTACAGGACATTGCGTGCGAAATGAACGAGGTAAGTTATACTTATACATACACACACAAAAACATCTAATAATAAAATGTATTTATTTCAGATTTTATCGACAGTTAAATCAATGCAATTGATAGATTTAATTATCTGGCGTTTCATCGCGCGACTCACTGTCACATTTGTGAAAGGCCGTTCCGAGACGAAGATGTGCACGTGCGAGATCACGATCATCTTCAAGGAGTTTTTCGAGGAGCCGCGCACAATGAATACAACTTAAATTATAGAAAATCGTATGGTATACCTGTGATTTTTCATAATTTAAGTAATTATGACTCCCATTTTATTTTTTTAGATATAGCAAACGCGATCGAGGGGAGTGTTTGCGTCATTCCCAATAACATGGAAAAATATATTTCCATTTTTAAACGCGTTAAATGCACAAAAGTAATGTTTAACTTTACCGATTCGTTCGTTTTATGAATTCTAGCATCGAAAAATTAACGAATTACATGCAATCGAACAATATTCACATCGTTAAAAAAATGTTCAATCTGGAACAGTTGTTATTTTTAACATGAAAAGGTGTTATACGAAAGTTGCGAATGAAGAATGTCTACCACTCGTAGTCATAGACTTAACGAAACTTGAATAAGCGATCGAAATTATAAGCATGCGTGTCGTGTGTGGAATTTTTTCAACATAAAAACACTAGGCGAATATTCTGACTTGTATTTAAAGACAGATGTGCTATTGTTGGCAAATATCTTTGAAAATTGCCAAAAATACAGTATAAATACATACAAGCTGGATCCAGTACATGACATGTCATTTCCGTGATACACGTTTTCATGTTGCCTGTTGTATAATCACGTAAGACTCAAACTTTTGACAGATATTGATATGGTAATGAAGATTGAAAGAGGTTTGAGAGGGGAGCTCGTGCATTGCTCAAAAAGGTTTGCACAGGCAAGCAATAAATACATGAGCGGCTTTGGTGCAGACAAACCATCATAATAATTGTGCTATTTTGATTGCAACAACTTGTATGGTCACAAAATGTGTAAACCAATGCCAATAAATGGCTTTGAATATATCGTCCCAAGTTATCGAGATTTTTTAACAGCAGACATAGAAGGAAATGTAGCATACATTGTTGAAGTAGACTTGAGTTATCCTAGTACCCTTCACTACGAGCACTCGGAGCAAAGAAAAATATGTCATTCATTTCGAATACCTACAAAAGACAGTTGGACACGGTATCCAATTGAAAAAGGTACATAAAATTTTAACATTTAAACAGTTTTGCCGCTAGTTGATGCAATATATTGATAGAAATACTCATTTGCGAATACAGGATGGGTGTGGACAGAAGGAGTAAGTTTAATAGTATATTACGACCCAAGGCTAGAACGTTGGATTTCCGTGCCGGTGAAAAATTTCTCCGGCTCAGTTATCCTATATATCTAATCGTGTGTCGTATACTATTTTTCTACCTACCGGCTCGAAAGTACGCTCAATAATTAATAATAATTGATAAAATAGCGTTGTTGTCTGCCCGTTTATGTTCCGCCATGTTTACTTTTGCTGCCGGCTGGCTATGCATATGACTATATCTATATGTGGATGGTAGATCGCCCGTCTTTTGTAACTCCGAGGCGAAGCCGAGGAGTTACGGGACGAGGCGAGCAGCAAAATTTTTTTCATTTTCTTATAGCTAAGCATCTTAGAAATAATGTTTCTTAATTTTAAAGCATTCGGAGAAAAATGAAGGAAGTAGTGGCGTTGTAAGTCTCCGCCCTTCTAGCGCAGCATATTAGGCATAACCACCTGGGGCGGAGCGGCAAAAAAGCGAAAAAAAAATCGACTCAGCTCGACGCCATCTGTGCTAGTAGACTTTGACACGCACTGCAGAATAATTAATTTTGTTTTAGTATTTTCAACGCTTTCCACGCTTTTCAAATGTAAAGAGTGTAGGGAAAGTGTTGAATTTAAATCGTGCAGTGGCTAAGTGTTACGTCCCAGCTTTTGAACTTTCTTTTTAAATATTGTATTTTATATTGAGATTTTATTTCTTAAATTCTAATAAAGGACTCTTCATGCGCTGTGTCCACCGATGCTTTTCCGGCTAGAAAGAGACGAAAGTTTCAAGGTCGGAAAAGTATCTGGTTGCACCTCCGCGCGTGCAAGAATGCTGGGGGAGGTTTTTAGCTGACAAAGTGCGACCGAAGTCAGCCGAGTCTCTCTCTCTCTAACTTCACCGTAAGAGCAAGAGAGAGACCCGAACGGAATACCCATCCTGCGATAAGTAAAAACGGCAATTTTTAGACACTCTTAGCTGAGATCTGGATTAAGACGGACGTGCCTGTCGACGACCGTGACCCAGCCCTCCAGCATTTTTCGCTATTTCGTTTTCTTTGTCCATTATTAATTTCAATAGTAAATATAAATTTCGAGTCCAGTACTTATTTTTCCACGATCTCAATCTATTTAAGATCGTGAAATTATTATTATTTAGCCCTCCGAGCAATTCGAAAAGCTAGTGACATCCGCGTCGCGCACCTGTTGCCGTGCCGCGCCAAACATCCTCCACCTCCAGGAGTCGCTGTAGGACTCAACTACGCGCGTATAAGGTAAATTAAGATATCTAACATAAATACATATACACAAACATATTTAAATCCGGTTCATTTGGAAGTGTCAGTGCGTGTAGAGGCACTTCCATATAACAATTAAAATTAATTATTAGTCAGAGTAGGGACGCGGACGAAGGCCGGTCGCGGAGTTCGTGTTGTTTTTTTTATTAATAATCAAATCAAATAAAGCGCCGGAAAAGATCGCGCACGCGTTAGCGTCGAGCGAACTGCTTAGAAAGAGAAAGATAGAGAGAGAGAGTCGTTCGGAAGCGTGGCGTCACTATCTTCCATATCTCTCTCTCGTACTCGAGCGTCACGCACACATGCACACGGATGTCTGTGTAACGAGCGTGACGTCACGATAATTAGGCGAAGTAGGAAAAATATTCACGCCGCGAATTTTCTCCATTAATATTTTTCCCTAATAAAGGTTAATTTTTATTTCGATTTTTCCGAACTCCGTCCGCACCAAGTTCCCAGCGTAGAGAGAGAGAGAGAGAGCATAGTGTTGAGCGTTGCGTCGTCGCCCCATCTCACTCGCTCTCCTTATCCAACTCCACGCGCACACAGAAGCGTCTGTGTGGCGAGCGTGACGTCACGAAGCTTAGGCTAGGTCAGGGTTAGGGCACAAGACTTAAAAATTCTTTTTCTTTATTAAAAAGGGAGAGCAAACTCCATCCCTTAATAAGCATAAAAATTATAAAATCCAATATTTATATTAATTTTATTGAATATAAAAGATTTCCTTTTACACTGCTCAACAATTTCATTAACAAAAAGAAAAAGAAGAATAATAATAATAGCCGACAAGAGATCCATTTCCATTCACTTAAGATCACTGATTTTCTTGAATTTTATTCATTTACCCAAGTATTCTATCTGCGACTGGGTCGACTCCAGTGGTTGCTCCCTCGGCAAGCTCCACTCACAGCTGGCTTCGCTGGATGTCAGGCGTCGAGTCCAGGATTAGTGCTCGAAACAGTCCTGCTGGCTCAGCTCTTGCTCACAAGCAAGCGAGCACTCTCCTAATACCTCTCCTTCCACACTAGCCTTCCAGGAGTCGCCACAGCAAAAACTAATGGCACTCGCACTCTATTCAGAGTCACTCCTTACACTTTCTCCAAGGGAATAGCAACCGATTTCCGCACAATTGCTCAGAACCTCCCTTGTCGAGCACTTCTAGATCTCCACCAAACAAGGTGCAGTTGTCCGTTTCGAGGCACTTAGTTCTTGAGGACAAAGAGGCTTATTCTAGGACTTGAGTGGAAAACCAGGAGGTCGATAGCTGAATCCTGGGTACTGGGACCTCACTGCTATCTCAGTAGGGTTGGTCGCTCCAGATGCCAGGTGTAGTGACTCCCTCCAAGCTCGTCCTCCTCTGCTCCTTCCTTCCAGGCAAGGTTGCTTTCTGAAGGGGCTCAAAGCTCTTTCACTCTCCATCTCCAACACTAAAAATTAGAAAAGTCACAAACATTGCCCTTTTCCAGAATAGAGCTCAGACTCCTCCCAATCTCCTATAGGAGATTATTCAGATACTTATCTGAGAAGATTCTGCCACACTCCTGTTTGGCTCTACCTCTCCTCCCCCTTTCCTTTTATTTAAATTAAACGCCTTCCCTGCACTTGACCTGGGCTCCAGCTTGGCCGAGTTTGGTTAGTCAGCTGTGCAGCCGACGCTGGGCTGCAACGTAAGGCCCAGTGCGCACCTCAGTCGCCGTCCGGGGCACCCTATGGCCCAGTAGCCACAAGGTGTGTCTGCAAAAAGGCCCCGAACCACCGTTCTTTGCGCTTACGGTCACGAGACCGTGATAACGTGTAAATCGTTGTAAAAGGGGACGGGGGTCATAGAATATAGTTGTCATTGGTCAATTAAGGGTCTCAATTATTTATTTTCCCTTTCACCCATCCAAAACAGATCATCATTGACCACACTGCACAAGAGCGGGCCCGTACGGGACGTGCAGCGCGTCGCGGTTTTTCTTCCACTCCGTCACTTTGCCGCGAAATAAATAAAAAGAAATTTAAATAATTACGTGCAGCGGACTACTATATGCGATAGCATACAGTTCCGTGCGTTGCACGTAACACTAAGGGTTAACTTTTAAAATTCAAGTGAATTGTAAAAGTTGCAGTGCGCATTATATTCCTTCATGTTCATAAATTGGTGAACGGTATGAGGTGAATTATCGATTTGCTTTTATAATGCGAATTTTAGGTATGGGTCCATTAGCCTGCAATAAGTTTTGCGACTTAATAGACTTATCATGTTCTTTACTAAGTACTAAGTCTATAACCTCCAATGTACATACAATTATCAACAAGATTTTATGTGCTGCTGCAGATGAAGAAAAAAAAGCGACATGTAAAGAAAATAATGCAGTAGATATTTCTAACTTGACTGTTTCCGGAAATGGACTTGGATGAAGCGAGGATTCGTTTCTTTATATGGCGTTGCCTCCTTGTTTGGCTATTGCAGTGGAAAAGTTATAGATATTTTAGTTAAAAGCAGGCACTGTAAAGTTTGGGAAAATAAATTAGATACGGCTAAATTTGAAATATGGTACGAAGCGCACGTAGCTGCAGGAAATTGCAGTTCAAATCGTGAAGGACCCTCAGGTAACATGGAAGCCGATGCAATAAAGGAAAAGATTCAGCGGTCGCAACAAAAGTATAACGGAATTTGTTGCAATAATTCCATCGGATACGGCGACAGCAAGACGTATATATCGGGGTGATATATTCAAAACCATACAGAGATAATTTTGTAATAAATAAAAAAGAGTGTGTTGGCCACGTACAGACACCCAAGGGCACAAGGCTACGCGATTTGGTAAACAAATCTGTTGAAGAAAAACAAATAAATAGTGGAAAAAATGCCGGGAAACCCAGAAAATATAAAACCCTTTCTGGAAAAGAAAAACTTACAGGTAAAGTTATGAACAAGCTCACTGTGTATTATGGAGTGGCTATTCGAAGGAACTGTATAGGAACAGATGCTGTACAGAAAATGAAAAATGCAATCTGGGCAACATTTATTCATTATTCTTCGACAGACAAGAAACCGCAGCACGACAAATGTCCAAGCGGCGCTGAATCTTGATGCAATTACCAGAAAGCGTTGGCTACTACTGGGATAAAAGAGTTCGTCACAATTATGAACCGCTACCGGCCTATGTTTTAGTAGCTTTTAAACCAATTTACGAAGATCTCAGCAAAGACGAACGTTTAGAGCGCTGTGTTGGAGGTTTCACGCAGAATAACAACGAAAGCCTCAATCAGCTCATTTGGAAAATAGCTCCGAAAAATGTGAATGACGGTGCAAATATTGTTGCAATTGCTGCAAATGTAGCCGCGTGCACGTTCAACAATGGCCTCATGGCTTTTCTGGAAGAAATAGGAGTCGCCCTTGGACCCAGTTCCCATGAATACTTTAAGCTGTCCGACAACGAACGCATTTACAAGGCCGACCGTCAAGCTGCAACGGAGTCAAAAGAGGCCAGAAATCATCGCAGGCAGGAACAACAAGACTTCCTGCACATTGCTTCTGCTGCAGGAACATTATTATATGCACCAGGAATCTATGATTTAATGTAATTTTAAAAAATTAGAATTTTATTTATTTTTTTAACGTTCAAAACTTCAAACGCGTTATTCTCAAAACCAGATTTTCAAAGTCGGTGTACACTCTCTTGCAAAAACTAAAAAAAAACCCTAACCACTTGACATAAATTGTAATTCCTTTCTTTGTTATAATATTTTCGACTAAAAACACATTGGGTTTCACTGTAAGTTCTAACTTTTGCTCGCAAAATCCGCCTGCTAACGGGTTATTTTGTAAATCTTTCAAATCGTACGTGACGGGATTCGTAATTTTATCGAAATTGAATCTAACTGGTACAGCGCACGCGCGCAGCGTTCGACAGGATGCCAGCTCAATGCGTCGGCTGCGCATAACCCACGGGTATAGAGTATAACCTCTACAACTCTCATACGACGTTTGTGGGAGAATGGATAACAAAAACCAGAATTGTAATGCAAGAAAGATCCGCGGAAAATGCAAAGATCAATTTGTAAAGAAGAAAGAGTTATATGGAAGGGAAAATGTAGTAAAAGCCAGGATGAAAAGAGCATTAAAAGCGGTAAGTTTATTTCTAGGAGACTCTCGTGCGTGCGAGATTCGCGACTCGGGTTGTCGAGTCACGCGGCATAACAAAGTCGCGGGTCAAGGGTACGTGCCCGATACTAGACTTGGTTGTTATCATGCGCAGTAGGCAAGCGACCTGCTCCGACATCAAGACCGTCTTTGTTTACGTGGAGCGGACTTGCCGTTCCACGTAAACAAAGCCGTAAACAGCCGGCGAATTCTCTAACTCTAGCAGACTAACTTCCCCGGGACGCGGGTCTTGTGTTTGCTTTGCAGAGGCAATAAAGTGCTCTACTCTTTATTGTACTTGATCGCGTCGTTTCTTCGAGTAGTCTGTGGGGCTACTCGACACCACAGAATTATCCCGTTCCTGTCACTTAATCACTCTGTTAATGATGAGGATGGAAATAAATTTGTGATAAGATGTTTTACTTTTCATTTTTTTTTTATGTATGTTCTTTTAGTTAGCAAACTTTAATATATATAAATCGTAATAACGTGTTGAAGAACAGAAGCGGTCTAACGCACGAACAGAAAAATTGAAATTTTCTTTCCTTTTTTGTTTTTCTTAATCTACCCAATATATCAAAAAACAATGAAAAGAAGAAGGATATTATGCAGTATTTGCGCGAGTTAATTCAAATTGCCTGTTCCTTCCATTACGACCGGTAAAGGACTCGAACACTCGTTATTCGCCCACGAGTGATCCTTACAGCTAGAAGCGATCTTCTACAGATGGATCTAACAACCTCAGGAAATAATTCCCTAGTTGGGTGGTCTTATACTGGGAGGAAGAAACATTAACAATCTTTTTTTATATAAACATCTTTTATTCTTTTTCTTTTCATTATACGATTACGTTCGTGACACTCTCGGATACTGCCAGCGGCCGGCGCCAGCTGTCCAGCAGGAGGACAGCGACGTGAGTGCAAGGGACGCGCTCGCCATAAGCACGCGAGTACTGAAAGTGAGAGTACAGGAGTACTCTCACGTTGTAAACGGGCCACGGCGACACCAGCTCGCTGTCCGGTTCTCGCGCGCACTCCGAGGTAAGACCCACGCGGGGCACTCATACGTGCCCCATTGCACTTTGTCTCGTGGGAAAATTGGTTTTCTCCACGAGACAAATCAAGGCAACAACCCCGTTACAAATTATAATCTAAATTTATTATAATTGTTTTTTACTGTATTCATAAATAAATAAACAAATAAATATATTAATTTGTTTTAGATTGAATCAGCAAGAATCTCTTTCTACCACTTTTTTAATAAAAATTATTATTTTTTTTAATTCATTCAGATTAATTCCTGTGAATGTACGTACAGACAATGTAGTAGACATAAAAGCTGGATGATTGCAGATGGCAATAACGAGGATCTGGCCACGCATGTAATAGTTTATCGGGTCATGGTACTTTGATTGGACATTATTTAGGCAATGTTTTATAATACATTGTGAGAAGTAAAGATTGTCGAATATGTAAATTAGGTCATAAAAAGGGTGATCACGACTGCCGAAAAAAAATTTCAGGAACAGCCAAAGGCTATGGAATTTCTATGATTAACAAAATTGCTAAAGCTGGATTATATAAATTAATTTTAAAAGAAGCCCTTGAGAAATGAGGTTTTAAAGGCATTCAAACAGTATTAGGAGAGAGTATTACTGGTAAAGCATGAGTTACAATGGTAAAGCACGAGTTGTACCAATCGAGGCAAAAAATCTAATCACTTGAAACTGTCCAGCAAAGTAAACTGCTTCCAAATTGCATTTTTCAAAGTGCGATTGTATCTCTCCAGTATTGTCGCTTTGGCGTTGCTTAACATAGAGTACATAATAATGTTATTCTTGTTTATCAGCGCTTGAAAATCCTTGTTGTAAAATTCTTTGCCTCTGTCTATGTGTAAATTAGTTGGAACTCGACCTTGTTGCAATATTGATTGCATAGCTGTTGCAACGTTGACACCTGATTTTGTTTTGATTAATTCGACCCACACGTATTTAGACAAGCAATTCACCATGACTAGAGCATATTTCTAACCTTTGTTTTCTCGTGCAAAACTTTGCATGTCGATGAGATCCGCTTCCCACAAGTCATCCAAACCTTTAACAATCACGCGCCGTATTGAGAAAAAAAATTGTAAAGCTTTTTATTACAATCATGTGTAAAAGCAGCGGTTTCGATGGTCGCTATTTTGAATTTCAATTAACTTGCTATCCTAACTTTTAGTATAAGACTATATTCCATTCGATCCAGAGTTTCAGCGTTCTCCGATAAAGGATTCTTGTTCTGATTCATGATTATTGCAAAAAAAATATCAGGTTTATTGCTGTTTTTCAGACTGAAATAGCCGTATTTTAAAAATGAGGCAAAATATTGTCAATCCGAGAACGAATTCGGAAAGCGCAGGAAAAAATACAAAAAAAATATAGCTTCAACCGTATCTTCAAGGCCAAAAACCTTATTATCCATGGCCTTCCAGAATCAACCAGTACTCAAGAGGACTTACTGCAAGGAAATCGCTAGTTAAGAGCTTTACTCAACTCTCACTCCATTCGATTCAATATCAACAGCCTTGGGAAGTTTTCAGCAGATCGAACCAGGCCTATTTTGCTAAGATCCCAGCCTAAGACACTGATACGCCTTTCTTTGATCGATATGACCTACTGCCAAGTGATATTATCCTTTCATACGACAAAACCATAATAGAGAGGAACCACCTTCGTGCTCATTTAACTGAAGTTAAAGAACACAACACAGCCCACTCGGATGCACTTCATCGTATTAAATATATTAACGCAATACCAATAATTACCGATGCTGACAAATTCAGTAGAAGATCCTTTCAGGAGCACAGGAGCTCCTAGTATTCATGTCAAGCGTTTTCTACTATTACAAAATGTCAGAACACTTATCATAAAATTTCTTGTTTACCACATCTCTTGTATTAATTTCCAATCTTCCATACTGATACTCACTAAAATTAGAAAAACTAGAATTGTGACTTGACTCTTATAACACCTTTAGAAGAAACCTAACTGAACACGAAGATTCCAACAAAACAATAAAGACGTGGAGGCGGAGTACTTATTGCTGTTAGTAAGGACCTTGTCGGCTTGCAATTATAAACTAATACAGTCTGCGAATCTGCATACTTATTGATTTCTACTTATTGAATAAAGATTCTGGTCTGGGGCCTACTTTCCACCTTCATCTAAAAATGATACTTACCTTGACTTGACAAACGTATTGGAAGAAGTTTGTAATCCTTTATCTGATACGGGCATTCTAATCAGTGGCAATTTTAATATTCCCAATGTTACCTGGGACTCTAGTGCTGGTCACTTAGCTATAGATACGGAAGGATACATTCCACCAGATGCACAACATTATGCCCAAACTCTTTGTACTTTATTTGGAATTCTAGAATTAACGCAGAAGTTTCTCATTCATGATCTTAAAGGCTACACTCTCGACCTATTTTTCGCCTCTCCAGAGCTGAACGAAGAATGACTCCCTACAGACAATCATCACTCTGCTGCCTGAACTCATCTTCAATCCTGCGACACCATCATTGCAGAAGATTCACGGCAAGCTCGATTTCATACACTGCGACTACGACGGGATATTTGAATCTTTATCTTCAACCAGCTGGCTGCTTCACCATAATAGTGTCGACCGTTTCACTAAGATGTTCTGCACGGCGCTGAACAGTACTTTCGGCAGTTCCACTTATTCGTCCTGATTTCCTAAAACTCTGCAAGGTTCTATCTTCTAGTGTAGCCTTTAAGATCATGAATGAGAAACTTCTGCGTTAATTCTAGAATTCCAAATAACCCTTGCCAAGAAATTTGACCATCGTTCATGCAAATCTACTGGTCTACTAGAAGAATACATTAGATTTAGGAAACTCAGAGCAAAGAAGACAATTATGACCTTCATGTTTCTCTTTCAGGTAACATGACGGGATTGCGATCTTAATGGTGGATTCTTCTTTTAGGCAGATTCTTCTGTTATAGCGCCTCCTAGACTAGATAAAAAGCTGGACGTGAAGAAATTGTCTAAACTAATTAATACCGAAGTCTTTCTCCCTTAATTTTAACAGCGAGCACAAGAGCAGCGGCCTAGCAGTGGACCGTGCAATATTTTGGAAGTTATCCTTTTTATACAGGGTGTTCGAAATGTTCCGGACCCCCACTTATAACATAAAGTAAGCATTTTGGAAAAAAATGTTAAATACAAAAGTTGTTAAGTTTTGAAGGTTGAACTAAATGATGACCTTGGATTTGTTATTGGTTATCATTTTCAAGGTCATTTAAAGGTCATCTTCAGTTTTTTAAATAGGGACCCCTATTTTTTATTTCAGATTCTGAAAGAGCACAAAATTTTACATCTGGATATGTACCCACGTTATGGCTCAAAATGACCTACAGAGGTCATTTAGTGGTTAAATGATTATTTAGTAGCAGAAAGCCAAGAAATCCCGATTATTAAGAACTTTGGGTGTATTTGACGAAAAGAAAAAAAAAATTTCGTACTTTAATACTAAAGTACATAATTTGATTTTCTAGGACGAACTTTATGGTCACTTTAAAATTGGCCTTCATTTTTAAGGTCATTTGAAAGTTATCTTCAGCTTATTAAAAAGGGACTCATTTTTTATTCCGGATTCTGGAGGAGCATTAAATTTTAGGTCTGGAGATATGTACAATATCCACGTCATGGCTCGAAATGATCTACATAGGACACTTGGGGGTTATTAATTTCAAAAGCAAAATAATCTAACCGTTTTACATGAACAGTTTTTATTGCAATAATTTTTTGCAAGGGTTACGAGTTTCTACGCATGATTCATAGCATTTTCAGGATCGTTACTTGTACCTTAGAAGATTTTGCTCACTATTCTTTTTAGGAATCAGTTCATTTATAATTGTTAATTAACAATTGTTTACTCCTATTTACTTTTCTGTTTTCAAGAGTTAAGTGAAGTTCTCTTACTTCGAAATTCAGATAATTGTATTAATTTTCAATAATTGTACTTTTAATCGTAGTGAAAAATGGCACATCTTACTGAACGAGAAAGAATATCTTTGTTGATGATGCGAGGGTGGGGTGATCAAGAGAGAGGTTACAAACAGGTACAGCGTTTATTCAATGAAACATTCAGAGTTGAAGAAAACAACCCTATTTCAAAAAGTACCGTAATTCGTACAATTAGACGTTTTGAAGAGACAGGTGGTATTAAAGATCGTCCTAAATCAGGTAGATCCAAATCATCGTCTAATGATGAAAAGAGCTTAGACGTATTACAATGATTTATTGAGGACCCCCATTGCAGCATCAGACGTTGTGCACAACAGCATGAAATGGGAACTGCATCTGTGCACAAAATTTTGAAACTCAACAAATGGCATCCTTTCAAATTAAAGTTGGTACAGGAATTATCTGAAGATGATTTTGATAGAAGGGTAGAGTTTTGTGATGTAATGATGCAAATGATATCTGATGATCCTTTGCTCCTCAATAACATTGTTTTCTCTGATGAAGCCACGTTTGAGTTAAGCGGAACAGTGAACAGACATAATTGTCGATACTGGAGTAACATCAATCCACATTGGATGAGAGCGGACCACACGCAACATCCTGAAAAAGTAAATGTTTGGGCTGGCATATTTAATGGAAGAGTACTTGGCCCTTTCTTTATTGAAGGTAATTTAAATGCTGCAATGTATGAAAACATGCTTTGAGACCAAATTATACCTGCTATACGGAATTTAACGGGTGGAAATCTGGACGAAATTTACTTCCAACAGGATGGTGCTCCTGCACACTACGGTATTCATGTTCGCCGATATTTAGATGCAACATTTCATGATAGATGGATTGGGCGGAGAGGTACAATTGAATGGCCACCTCGGTCCCCAGACCTAACGCCTCTTGATTACTTCCTTTGGGGATACTTGAAGGATAAAGTTTATGTTAAAAAACCACGTGACTTGGATGAATTACGCCAAAGAATCACTGATGAAATAGACTTGATACCTCAGCAAATCTTGCGAAATGTTGTTGCAGCCTTTTACAATCGGTTAGAACATTGCCAAACTGTTAATGGGCAACAATTTGAACAGTTGTTGTAAAAAGTTCCTGTCAACGACATTTTAAAAAAATTCAGTTTGGGCGAATAGTCCACTGTCTTGATTTAGTTAGCTGGGCCGCCGATAGTCCTGCCTTAGCTGACTGGGCCGCTAGTGTTCTTGTCTTAGTAGGCTGGGCCGCCGATGGTCTTGCCTTAGTTGGCTGGATCACCCATGATGTTACCTTAATTAGTTGTACCTCCCGTGCCTGAGCAATAAGGCTCATTTTGATTAGACAATTTTTATTTATCATTTTCTCCCCCGAGGTATGTAGTTGTTGGGCCTAAGGCTTATTTTGATTAGACATTTTTTTATTTATCATTTCCCCCCCCCCCCCCCCGAGGTATTTAGTTGTTGGGCCTAAGGCTTATTTTGATTAGACATTTTTTTATTTATCATTTTCTCGCCCGAGTTATGTGGTTGTCTGGCCTAAGGCTTATTTTACGCCAGTGTCAATTACACCTTCTACAATCCTAATGCAGAATTTAGCGCTGGTGCAAAATGGAGAATTACAACTAGGAGGCTTAATTTGGAAAACTAAAGTTAACCTTCAAATGACCTTGAAAATAAAGGGCAATGTCAATTTAACGCCACCATAAAGTTTGTCTTGCAAAATCAAATTACTTTAGTATTGGTCAGATACGCTCAAAGTTCTTAATAATCGGGATTTCTTGGCCGTCGCGATTTTTTTTTTTTTTTGCGGGAGTATGAGTCAGTGCATGCATAGCATAGCAGCTAATTAGTCGCAGAGCGAAGAAGGATTTTATATGTGTTTTCAATATATTACAGCAAGTTTAAAAGTACTTAAGCCCCTAGTAACCCAACAAACACAACTAACGTGCCGTTTACCGACCGAGTCCTATGCTTAATACGTATGTGTCACATGCTGTCATTTTGTTTGATGGGCAGCTTCGGCTTTGAACCAGGCCGAGTAGGAGTAGAAGCTGATCCGTAATAGCCGCTAGAGGGATCCTGCTGCTTGAAGTTTTTGCGCAAATGCACGGCTTCTTCGCTGATTACTATATAAGAAGCTAAACAAGCATGTCTGCCAAGCATGAAATGCGAGCGAAGCGAAAATATATCTATCGATATGCGTTTAATATGTAACTAGCGACGTACCTCGCTCGTTAACGCTCGCTCAGTAAATAATTTTTTGGTTCCTGTTTAAAATAATTTATCATTGTTCTAAGCTTTGAATAGATTACTTTTTTTTATAAACTATTATAATTTTTTTAAGAATTCTAGAAACTTATTTTACATTTTATATATTCAAATAATTTAATTTTTAAGTTGCGTATAGTAAAAGACTCGTATCGTAAATTTATTGTAATCACGGGGAGTTAAAAGGTAAATTAAATTAAATAATATATAATATTTAAGAATGTTATTCTTAATATTATTACATTACATCATTTGTATTAATTTCGATTTTAAAATTTATTATTATAAGAATAATATAACAAATACATGAAAGACATTATAGAAGTTATTCAGCTATTTACGAGAAGAGTGCAGACCCTCTAGATAATGATTTTACATGAAACGTTTTGTATTAATTTCTCGTATCAAATAAAAAAATAAATTCCTTTTAGTTTGATGTCATAACTCTTTACTTAACAATAATTTTAGTTATATCTACTGAATAAAGATAATGTTCGCTTGAAAAATAATTTTTGAATTTATGTTGAAAATAATTAATTTTTTAAATTTAATTGTTTAAGGTGAAAAAATTTTTCATTTTTTATAACATTTTATCAATTAAATGAATATAATAAAATACATGTTATTTAATATAAATAAATTTAACCCTTTAACGCCCAACATGACCATTTTTCGACAATATTTTCAGTGGTGTGTAACACTCATTTTTTCAGACTTTTCGGAGCGACTTTTGGATTTTTGGATATGGCAAATTTTTAAAAATTTTTTGATTTTCCAAAAATACATACGTATTAGACGTCCGAGCGAACCCTCTTTCCATTCGAAAATTTGAGTTAAACGAATTATTTTATCAAAAATTCACGTTTTTTTGCAAAAAATTGTTTATAATTTTTTATTGTTGAATTTTTCGACAAATCTGATACCGGATTCTGAAATTACATAGAATTTTACGTTAAAAATGGTATCTCAAGAATTTCTTGAACCATTCTAAGTGAGTGTTACACACCACTGAAAATATTGTCGAAAAATGGCCAAGTTGGGCGTTAAAGGGTTAATACAAATTTTTTAAAATATTATAAATAATAGATGATTTTTTTATAAATTAGACTTCACAGTAGATACAACACTAGGAATAGTTTTAGTTACATTAACAGATAATTACGTAAATACGTAAATAATATGTTACGAGAATATATATATATATCCGTTTTGTTTAACGTGCGACACCTGCCTTGCGGCTTATTCACACGGCCTCCCTAGAGGCGTCGGGAATGGGATACGCCCATATCTTCGTGCAGATCGTACAGGACGACTGCTACAAATTTCTCACTCTGTGGTTTCCAGGCACAGCAATCCTCTTTGTTGGAGGCGAGGCCATTCTAAAGCCTCTACCCGCTCTGCAGGCGGGATGCCCGAGTTGCGCACCGCAACTCACACGTCGAGACCGAAGTCTCTACCCCGCATTTGGGCTTAACCACTGCCACTACGAGGCCGACCTCAATTGACCCGGACGGGGCTTCGCCCCGCGGGCCCCGGGTCTTCCATAGTACCTATTTATGCTCTAGGTACGAGTGCGAGACAAAAATGCCTCTCCCACTTTCAGGACCTTCCTGGTCTGTCCCCCGGCTCGGTATCACCGCTTAGCTGGGGCCGGGAGCATGCTACACCCCGGGGATGTGCCGTGGCACAGTGCCCCCCTTGTGGTCATACATTCGAAATTCCCACTCAGCTTTCATTCACCCTGAGGGCGTCAGTCATTCAGTAGACACATACACTCCATCTGGCCTAAGCCAGTCTACTGCCGGTAACTCAGCGGCAAGAGCGAGACCGCCTTCCAAGGTTGCCGTTCCGATAACCCACACACCAGTCGGAGGCCCCGTCCATAGCTTCTCGACTACTAAGCCATGCCCCACACATTCATACGTCTACAAAGGGGGGGCGGGGGCGCCGAGGGGGGGGGGATCGTCTAATTAGAAACAACCCAACACATTCACACCTCACTCGCTGGGCACGACCTTTCGTCTTACGCTATCCCGGTGGCCCCAGTCGATGTGAGGTATCGCCTTACTAGGGCCGAGGCCGACCATCACTCCCACATTAAGGCATTGATCAAACCGGCGCTTCGACAGAGTAGGGTCGCCATCTCCCCAGGAGACGGACCCCGTCTGCTCCAACGCTTCGGGTCCGCGGGGCCGCTGATATCCCCGAAGCATCCCAGTGATCGCAGTGCTCCGCACAGCCACCTCTTTTATGCAACACCTATTTAACCCTCATCATATTTTCAATACAACCATCACTTTCATTACAACGCTTCTTTTTTCTACATTCAAGAACAAACTTTCATTTATACGCCACTACAAGCCAATACAAAACTTCATCTACATACAATCTTCAACACATTTACACTTTGTCCCTTTTTCATTCACAGTTGTCCCAACAGCACAAATATACTACATGGCTGCGCGGGAACACCTTGAGTCATCTAGACGCCCCCTGCGGGATATATTACGAGAATAAGATGTCTTTTTTTCTTATTTTCGCCGTAGATCTACTTAATTCCTTATTCTGCCCAACTTATTTACATATACCTACTCCTTACCGCAAGTGTCCGGCAAAGGTGCTATACTATGTCTTTTGTTATTCTGCTGCTCTAATTCTTTTAGTGTGTACTAGTGTGTGTACTTTTCGCTATGTGTTTGGATGCTTATATTAACAGAATGATAAAAGGGAAATTTATAGACATAAAAATAAATACGTGTGTCCACCCTACACTTGGTCATTGAGAAAAATATCGGGCGCTGTTCCTGTAGATGATGTCCAAGTGTCCAGGAACACCGTCAGGACGACGGGACGTCGTCTACAGGCAGCCCATCCCGCACTTGGTGATTGAAAAAAAATTGGGGGCTGCTCCTGTAGACGATGTCCAGGTGTCCAGGAACACCCTCAGGACGACGGGACGTCGTCTACAGGCAGCCCATCCCGCACTTGGTGATTGAGAAAAAAATCGGGGGCTGTTCCTGTAGACGATGTCCAGGTGCCCAGTAACACTTTCAGGACGAAGGGACGTCGTCTTCAGGGAAGTCCACCACGATCTTGGTCATTGAGAAAAAAATCGGGCGCTGCTTCTGTAGACGATGTCCAGTTGTCCAGGAACACCCTCAGGACGACGGGATATTATGACAATATCATGTAAGAAAAGACGCACGATGCTCCGTCGTAGGCCGAGTCCGGCCGGACAACTATATCGCGACAACTTTTTTTTTTTTAAAAACCATAAGACAATCCTAATTTACATTAAAGACTTCTAAATCGATCGAAAAGGTGTTTTTTATGAAATCTTGAATGGCTTTCTTAATTTGGCGAGTTGAAGACAAAATTTTATTTTTCAGTTTAGTAAAAAATGACCTTTTTATTAAATATCGTTTAATCAAAGCCACTATCAATCAAAATGCTATATATAAAAATGTGCAATGAAATTCAATTGATCGATAGCAATCAATTTTGAATTACAAAATGTTTAAAATTTTCCACCTTGTCGGCCGTAAATGCGGTTATTTCAGCAGGCTTCTGAATTATATTTTTTATCGGCCGTTACATCAAGCAATTTTGGATTCCTTCATAGCCTTCTAAATCAGAGGCCTTTAATTGTTGGATCGTGGTGTCCAATCGCGCTGTAAATACTCTTAATTCTCTTCGTTAATTTATTTACTGGGAATTGAAAGAGCGATAACTTGATATGTTTTTATCCAGGACGGTCTTAATGGTGCTCCACTTTATTAATTAAGAATGTAAAGTAAATCATAATGTCTTTAAAAGATGATATCTTCAAAAAGGCAATACATTACGTGATTCATCGGCGGTGAAGACTCTTTAGTGATATTTCACCATTATTTCTTAATTATCCGATGTATAGATTATTATATTGATTATTGTGTTAATACCCCTCCTAAGCTTTGTGACACCTTACCGACGGTGGAGAAGCGTACGACATGCCGTATCTTTGTGGATTATATAAAAGCGTGTACCGTCTAAAAGATGATTACATGAATTGGCTCCTTCTAGGGCTTTCAAATGTATGAAGAGATTTACTCTAAAAATGACTCTCACATGTCAATTAGAAGGTATTCCCATTAAACGATGCTCTTTTTCAAGCACATTTACATTTAATGTACTTGGTACATGAATGTAAAATTAAGGTGCATGTGTAAAAAAATTAATGCATTTTTCTTGAAAAAATTACATTATAACTTCGTTAATAGTACATTAAAAATTAGAATCACACATAACTATGACTTTAATGCATGTATTCCTCATATTTAATGTATGCGTACATTAAATTAAAAGTACATTCACAAAAAAATCAATGTAAATTTTAATGCGATCACATCAAATATCAAGTATAAATGCAAAAATAGTACATTACGCAACGAGTGCGCAAAGCAGCGGATTCACGCACGAGTCGTGTTTGTCGCCCGAGCGCAGCGAGGGTGACACTAAAGACGAGGGCGTGAATCGCTTGCGCACGTGTTGCGTATACTATTTTTTTAACATTTTGTGCGTAAAACAGTAACAATAAAGTAAAAAGTTTATGTTTAATTAAAAAGTGCACGAGCGCGAGGTGCGCGAGTCGGTTTGTCGCCCGAGCGCAGCGAGGGTGACAAAGAAGACGAGCCCGGGAGTCTGTGGGAAGGAGGGTCCAGGGGCGCAGCCCCGGTGGGGGTGCAGGGGGCGAAGCCCCCGCCGGGGGGTTGCGTTAATGGCTCCGCCCCCCCCCCCTCCAAAAAACCAAAATATGATAATTTAAAAAAAAGAAAATTTTATTGAAAAACATAAAAGCCAAATACTATTTTAAAATATTTGTCTTTATCAGTATTTTAAAAAGAGAAACTTTTTTTGTACAATTTTAAATTGTAAAGACCTAGTTGTTTTCAGCGTCGTACTAGGATTAGTTCATTATGATTTAAAAGCTTTAAATAAAAAAAAAATTTTTTCGTTAAATGTTTAATAAAATGAAATTTTTTATTAATTTATAACGATAAATAATTAAAAATGCATAATTCTATTCGTGGTATCACGTAGTGTACCCAGTGCTCAAAGCAAAGTGCTTTACACACCGTGCGTGAAAGTAATGCTTTACACACTTACAGATGGCCCAAAAAGTACTGTTTTACGCACTGAATGTTAAAAAAAAAATTTAATGTATTTCCATATTAAAATCCATGTAAACATTTATTACTTGTAGTCAATGCCTGAATTTTAATGTATGCGTACATGAATAGCATAGGCAGATGAACATATGCAACGTCGTGTCATGTAACGCTATATCGACGCTCCGTACGAAGAAAATCCCCTGTCTGCATTTTGGCGACGAAGAAAATCTCCTTAGCTGTTTTTCCGACGAAAACTATCCTTTTTCGAACTTTTGCGGCGAAAACTATCCTTTCTAGTACTTTTGCGGCGAACACTAGCTTGTCTTGTACTTTTGCGGCGAAGAAAATCTTCTTGAACAATTTTGCAGCAAATACTAGTCGTCTCTGGCGTTTTTACGCTTTATTTAAATAAAATAAACGAAGTAAAATCGCTGGTACACTAATATAATTGGCTAATGGTTTTAGATAACGAATAAGCCAAAAATAAGCCATGAATAAACCAACGGTTGTAGAAAACTAGAATACGTTTTACTGTAATTGCATTTTAGATATTTTAATAATTGCGTTTAACATTAAATTGTATAAAAAAACGGATAACACAAAACGTAAAATAAAATAATTTGTTTAAATAAATGCACCCTCGATTAAAAAGTATGGGATAGTATTGGTAGAAAATTGTTTTATAAGATTGTAGGAGATCTTTTTCGTCGGAAAATTCAGCGAGGGGATTACTTTCGTCGCAATAACATAGAAGGAAATCTTTTTCGTCGGAAATATCAGCGAGGGAATTATTTTCGTTGCAATAGTGTAGAAGGAGAACTTTTTCATCTGAAAATTCGGCAAGGAGATTTTTTCGCCTCAATAGTATAGAAGGAGATCTTTTTCGTCGGAAAAATCAGCGAGGGGATTATATTCGGCGCAAATTTTGGAAGGGATTTTTTTCGCCGCAAAACTGAAAAGAGATTTTCTTCGTAGGAGGCGTCGATATGTTGTGATAGCTCAGAGGATAACCTGGCGGAATTGTAATTTTTTGGATTGGGTTCAAATCCCTTATAGAATTTTTTTTACATCTTTTTTTGTTAATAAGTTAAGTCTTATTTATATTATATGTGAATATTAACCATTTAATAATTTTAATTTACTTAATTTAATTAACAAGAGTACATTCACAACAATTTCAATGTATTTTAATGTAATCGCATTAAATTTCAAGGATAAATGCTGATAATTTAATATCAAAATGAATAAAATAATAAATATTGTACAATAATTATTGTTTAATTATAACAACTTTTTTCTCATATAATGCTCAAACCGAATACGGCAGATTTTGCGAATTCGTCTTAAGTGCGAAATAAATGTAATATATAGTAACAAGGAACTCGTGGTCAAGTGAACTAGGTGTTGGACTCTGAATTGGAAGGTCTCAGGTTCGAATCTCATCGAAAGAAAAGTTTTTTCATTTAAGGGGATACCGATCTTAACATATAATATTGTACATTTGTATCATCAATTTAAAATATATTATCATATAATTAAAATATAATTTAAATCTATATAAAATAAAATTTGAAGTATAAAAATTGTTCATTGAATATATATGGTTTTAGGAGTTAAAATTTAGGAGAAAAAACTAAATAAGCGACGACTATTCACCCAAGCATTAGATCATTTTGCCAAACATGATTAATTTTCTTTTCTTGTCATTTCGAATATTTACAATCTTAATTATTTATTACACAAATGTAAAAGACATATAAATTAATTAAACTTACCCGATATTGCATTAGATAAATAAATACCAAGTGAAGAAATAATTTCCACTTTTGCGGTTTTTGCAAAATTAATAATAGATAAAAGAGCACCAAGTACAGAAAATAAAAGAGCCATTGAAGTTGCAACTAAGGTTATCAACCAAAGATTCCATGACATTAAATTTGGATTTTTTTGTATCAAATCTGAAACTAAAATATTGTTGGTTATATATTAATTTGTAAAATTTTCTGTTAAGCTATAATAATTATTATTTTAGCTTTCTCCATAATGCTAGTAATAATATACACGCATTATGGAGAAAGCTAAAATTTCAAAGGACTACCCAGACTATAGCTACCTTAAATGTTTTGATTTATTATTATTCGCCAATAAAACTTAAATGACGTAAAAAACGTGTCTTTATGAATAGAACATCTTAGAATGTGGGAGAAAATAAGAGTAATTTCTAAGAAGTGTGCAGCGCCAAAATCTGTAACGGACTTTAACTTTTACAGGACGGCGATTTTCTGATTCTAAATAAATTTCCCTAAAGTTAAAGTCTAAAAACATTGGACCACTAATTCGCCTTGTCGAGGCCTCATTCGCGCCCTCTCGTGGCTATTTATAGAATATAAATTATTAGGGCTTGTAAGCAGAAGTGAATAGCAAAACGCAGTAAAAATGCAAATAATTAATAAAGAGCGAATTAAAAAAAAAAAAAATAAACGTTAGTGTTGTGTTCCCCAATATAAATTTTACAAAGAGGCTTCTTTGCATACATTCCCGAAGGAGAAACAATAAAAAAAAAATTGATGACTGCCTTAAAAATGCAAAACATTACCAAAAATATGGTAATATGTGGCAATCACTTTAAAACAGAAGACTTTATACCAACTATATATATCAAATAATAAATATAATACTATAACAATAAAATAACCTTTGATAATATTTTTTACATGACATGATTTTAAACGCAAAACTTTAAAAAAAATTGCAATCCCATCTAAAAATTTACCAGTTAGGTCACAAGATAGAGTTGTAACTGAAGAACAACAACAAAAAATAATGAAAGACGACAATGGCTAGAAAACAGGCAACATGTATCAAGGTAAATTTTTATTAAAAACTTTCAAATTTGCACACACTTCTGTACTAAAAAGTTATATATGAAAATAAATTTCTAGTTGTGAAAATACAAGCGAGTTACAAAAACAAAAATCGATGGACACAGCAAACATACATAACTTCAATGACAGAATTTTAGAAACCGATGCGAGAGTTTATTAAAATTCAAGTGATTTGTCTTGTGAAACTCCAAAAGGACCACATGAGTTAATGGATGTGGAAGATAGTGCAGGAACATTTCAAAATTGTGAATGTCAACATAATATTAAAGAACAGGAAAATGACAAAAATGATTACAACGCAGCGCTTGAAGCTGCTAATATACTATTACTTTTGAGTAGTAAGAAACCTGACAGTGTTCAACAAAGCAGTACCGAACTGCCAGCAACAAATGATATATACGTTGATGAGAAAGAAGAAAAAAAACTTTTTATAAAACTATTAAAAACCTCAGAAGATTTAAAAACCTTTTGTAGAATTAATTTTGAATAATTTGACAAACGCTGTGTTACTGGCTAAACAGCCTAATCAATATAAATGTACAGTAGAAGAAAGAATAGTGTTATGATTGTGTAAATTAATTATTTAAATGCTTGGCAGTGTTATTCCAGATGCATCGTTGCACTTGTAGTAACATATTTTTTATTATACTACATACACTAGCATTTATATTAAAAGGTGCAGTTTATTGGCTAACAAAAGATGAAATTGTTAAAAGTATGCCAAATTGTTTAAAAAAATTTGAAGAAACATATATAATTCTAAATTGTTCAAAAATTCCAGTTGAATTACCACAGTGTTTACAGTGTAGACTCCGTTTATATTCACACTATAAAGGCTGTGAAACTATGAAATTTCTTGTAGGCATTTCTTCTTCAGGATTAACCGGGTGATGTAAATTAATAATTTACATCGCCCGGTTGAAAATAGAAACGTTAAAAGAAGGTTTCTAATCAACGTTGATAAAACGTTTACCGTCGATAAAACGATTTACCTTGATTTTCAACCTTTTTTTCAACACTTCCTAGATGAACGATATAAACGTTGATTTTCAACCTTTTTGTCAACGTTTCCTAGGTGAACGATGTAAACGTTGATTTTCAACGTTTCCTAGATATAAATTTCAAAAATTTTCAAAACAAAGGTTGAAAATGAACGATTATATCGCTCATCCAAGAAACGTTGAAAAAAGGTTGAACATCAACGTTTACATCACTCACCTAGGAAACGTTGGAAAAAAAGTTGAAAATCAAGGTAAATTAACGTTTTTTGAAGGTTTTGAAACGTTGATAATCAAACTTTGGGAAACGTTGATTAGAAACCTTCTTTTCAACGTTTCTATTTTCAACCGGGCAGTGAGCCGTATGGTGGTCGTGCTTCAGATAAATCAATATTTAATCAATCAAAGATTTTAGACAAATTGGAACCCACTAGAGATGCTACCATGGTCAACAAAGGGTTTGCTATTGAAACTGAGTGCGCTGAAGCTTGAATAAAATTAATTATGCCTCCTAAACTCGGAAAAAATCATCAATTTAATGTTAATGGAGTTACAAGCACAGTTGATATTACTTCAGCTCGGGTGCAATTTGAACTAGCAATTCAGCAAATGAAACTTTATTATATTTTAAAAACAAAAATTACTCAAAATATATCTCCATTCATGGATGAAGTATGCACAGTAATTTGTGGTCTAGTAAATTTAAGCAAACCTATATTATCCGACAAAAGTTTTCAGTAAGATGTTTAATTAAATGAATTAAATGCATAATATTTTGCAATTATATACATTTTATTGTAATTATATCAAACTTTTACATCAGAACAGTCTATATTCACTTTTATTATAATTGATAACCGTCTTGTTCTCTTGTTCTTTATAAAAATAAGAACTCAATTAATACTTCTTTCATCAGGGCTGTACCCTATCCAGGGTATGGAAGGATTTACTAATAATCCTATTTTTATAACACTAAGGTCTGTACACCATTCATAGCATTTAATAGCTGCAAAAATCCCGTACTTTGTATCAGCATTTCCTTGAAATTTCCTACTAAGATGATTATTCATTTTCATTTGCCAATCAGTATTCTTATTTTTAGTATAATAAGTAAATAATCCACATCCATTACTGGCTGTTATGCTTTTGCGCCTTTCTATCTGCCACAAATCATTGTTTTGAAATTGAGTTTCAATGCATATTTCTACAGCTTTTTCTATGTTAATGCATACTTGATTTTCATAATAATGGTTTTCAATATCTATAACACTATAGTATTTAATAGATCCACAGTAGTAGTTGTATAAATGGACTTTTCTAATATTTCTTTAACAAGAAGTCTCTTGTTTCTGCCTTTTTTCTTTTGCAGCATTATCAGTGTTTTTATACTGTGATCTGTAGTGTTTTCGAGAAAGGAGGTAAGGACTTGGGAAGACAGAAAAACAATAGTGATACTACTTTTGATTTAAATAAATCTATATATTAAGTGAAAAAGATGACAAGGAAAATATTAAATACTAGATACAGAGTCCGATCTTCACACAGTCAGATCGCTCTAGAGACTGCCGAGAGTTTTCATTCTCTTTACCTCATCGGCTCGGTGAAACGCTGAAGACGCACCTAAACGCCCCTTTTTTTCAATTGCGGATTTTTCCTTGAACCAATGTGTCGTATGATTTAACTCTATATGTTTCTCTATTCATAAATTAACTATCTCAGAATTACCGGGCAGAACAATAGGGCACCCGAAGTTATACGCATCTTCGCGTAAAATTATTTTAGTGTTTAATCTAATTAAATTGTCACTACCTTTAATTGGTTGCAAGCTTTTAATACGCGCATCATTTACGCCTTCACTGAAATATTCAGCCTGAACCACTTCTAACAGTCTATTTTCAGCATTTTTTATCTCGTCAAACTTTAAATTATTAATACGCGGTTCACTACTTTTCTTTACATTAAAATAAAATCTTAAAATCCAGACACAAACACGTATAATTTTAGCATAACTAGAAAATCTACCTGAAAACCATGGTATGTTATCACTATTTGAAACTAATAAACTTGTATTTTTCTGAACGCTTTTCTTAAGTTCTTTATTAATTTCTTCTTTATTGCAATGGACGTCACTGGAAGGCCAATTTTCAGATTTCCGGCCTAAACATTTCGGACCCTCCCACCATCTGGAAATTAACAGCTGAGCGACGGTACATCCCCGCGAAGACAAATCCGCTGGGTTTAGCCCAGGTACATGACGCCATTGTTCCGGGCTTGAAAATTTTCTAATTTTATTTATCCTGTTAAAGACAAAGGTTGCCCAATTGCTTTGCCTATCAATCCATGTTAATACCATGTTAATACCGACGAATTAACATGGATTGATAGGCAAAGCAATTGGGCAACCTTTGTCTTTAACAGAATAAATGAAATTAGAAAATTTTCAATGACGAAACGTTGTCGCAACGAATGACGAAACTTTTTAACGTTTAAAGATTTAACAATCGAATCCGTTAATCGGACTGCTATCGTAGCCGCGAGCAATTCCAACCGCGGGATACTTAAGCGTCTGCTTATTTTTTTATTCGCGGGCGCGACTCGTGATATAGACTGTATAAATCTTACTCTGATTTCTTTTACATTTTCAATTCACGTAAATGACACGGCTGCGTATGCCACACTACTCACATCACAAAAAGTATGTAGACTTACTTTATCTTCATCTAAAATTTCACCAAATAAGCATCGCGGTACCTGCATTTTACTTATATCTTTTAATTCGTCGCACCATTTTAAAAATTTAATTTAATTCCATCTCTGCCGACACCTCTTTGTCCTACGATAAAGTTTGTACGGCTCGTGGGCTAATCATGATAGGACTCGCGGACCCGAGAGGATCGAACACTTTGTGCGCAACCGATAAAAACTTTGAATCTGGTGGCATAAATACCTATACTAAATGATAAAATGATTAGTTAAGCTAAATTCAAAATGGCGACCGCCAAAGTAGCCATGTTTGTACATAAATGTAATAAAAAGCTTTGGAACTTTTTTACTCGATAAGGTTCCACTTTACAAAAATATGTAAAAAAGCAAAAAGGATTTAGAATTTATTAAAAAACATATATGAATTTTTGCAGAATTTTTCGATGATTTTTTATTTTTTTTTTGATTTGACCATTTTTCAAAAATCAAAAAATGATCTGAAAATTTTCGAAAAAATTGACTCTTATTTTTTCACCAATTCTAAGCACTTTTTATTCTACAATATTTTTCGTACAGTTTATTCTTATTTTTTTTACGCAAAATTTTTGTTTTCATTGTTATATAACAATTTCATATATTTGTTTCTTTCTAATAGATATTTCAAAGTAAGTTACAAAATTTTATAAATATACCATTTCAAATAACTTTCCCTTGAGTGTTTGTGATCCAGAGAAAGTCGTGGAGAATTTACCCCGGTCATTGAGATCATCTCCGACCTTGGCGCGTCAACGACCTCCTTTGAGGTTCTGAGTCAGCCGGACAAGAACCAACAAGATGGTGCATAGGTACCTGGCGCTTTTTATTATTCCCAGCCTCGCAAGTCCGCTTGTGATATGAATTAGGTGGATTTTTACGTGAGTAGATTGAGTTTTGAATTGGGTTGGAACGCGACAGTTTACCGTAGTTAGTGAAATTAAAAACAAGATTTGAAATACTATATTACAACCTGTAATAATAATCTTTAAATTTTGCGAGGAATTTCTCAAAAAAGTCCCTTAGTAATGTAGTGTAGTCCTTCTCATTTTCGAGATATAAATTGTTACCTTCCTCAGCTTATTAGGGGCACCTCTAATATTTTCGAAATGTATTTTGGAAGTCTCATAAAATTATTTTTTTAACACGCACTAGCACTAAAGGTTAAAAATATACTGGAATGGCCCAAATATATTTTGTAAACTTCTTATTAAAAAACGATCAATTTTAATTTACTTAAAAATAATCTCAAGGATAATTTTTATTAATTACTTACCCATTATATCATGCGGTCTCAATCCAAAAGCAACATTTAGTTCTTTTTTACCATAAAAAAGGCCGAAATATATACGTCCTGAACTATCGGTAGGATTAAGTGTTCTCCATGGTCTAGAATCTATCCAATGATTGGTTACTAATGACGTGCATAATAGTATTCCACTTAATATAGATAGAAATGCTCCCATTATCATATTTTTTCTATGCTCGACGAACATATTATGGGAAGAACCTAAAAAGTAAATTACAAATTTAAAGCAACAAAATTTATTTAAACTTATAGAATCACGGCATCTATTCATGTAAGTTTTTGTATGAGCCGTGCAGGTCCATACGATTCCACATTGCTGTATATGCTTTTTACAGCCGTATATTTCCCAATTGAAAATAATTGAATTACCGCAGATCAAAATAGAAACGTTTAAATAATCGTTGAAAGTCAACGTTGATTTTGAACATTTTCAAATGTTGTAAAAACGTTGATTTAGCCTGATATTCAACGTTATTTTTCAACGTTTTATTTTTGCTAATTTAATCGTCGTAAACATTGATTTTTAACATTGATAAAAAGGTTTTCATAACCTTCGCCGTAAACGTAGGTTTTCAACTTGTTTCAACTTCAATGAACGTTTACGAAGAAGTTAAAAAGAACCTTTTTTTATCAATGTTGAAAATCAACGTTTACTACGATTAAATTGGGAAACATAAAACAATGAAAAATAACGTTGAATATCAGGCTAAATCAACGTTTTTACAACGTTCGGAAATGTTTAAAATCAACGTTGATTTTCAACGATTATTTAAACGTTTCTATTTTTAACTATGTTAATTATGCCACGTAGTTGAATGTTGTAGTTCAATTATACAGGGCGATTCATTTTAATTGCCCCAGGCAAATATCTCGAAAAGTACGGGAGATGGAAAAAAACGTTAAATGTAAAAGTTGTAGGGTTCAGAGGGGGAAATCTAATGGTGACCTTGACCATGACCTTGGGGTCAAGTTTCAAGGTCATTTCAAAGTCAAAGTAGTTTTTTTAAATAGGAACACCAACTTTTGACCTCGGAAATTAAAAGAGCGGAAAATTTTACATTCAAACATGATGTTATGTCATGGGGTCCAGTTGACCTCTGCAGTCGCATCAAGGTCAAATCAAGCTGTCTACACAATTCGTAGGCCAATATCTTGAAAAAAGCAAGGTTGAGAAAAACTTTAAATACCAAATTTGTAGGTTACAGAGGGTGAAATGCATTAATGACTCTGAGCATGTCCCTGGTTATTTAAGGTTTTGATGGATGTTCATCCAACCATTTAAAGCAAGATTGATGTTCATCCGACCAATGAAGGCAAGATGGTTGCCCAGCCAGCCATTTAAGGCAAGATGGGGGTTCATCCGGCCATTTAAGGCAAGATGGTTGCCCAGCCAGCCATTTAAGGCAAGATGGGGGTTCATCCGGCCATTTAAGACAAGATGGTTGACCAGCCAGCCATTTAAGGCAAGATGGTCGCTTATGCAGCCTTTTAAAGTGGACGGTAGCTGATGCAGCTAACTAATTAAGGCAACATGGTGTGATCATCCAACTAGTCAAGGGTGAATGATGAAACTTTCCTGTCAGTTGTAGCAGACTGGGCTACGTATTGAAATACATACGCACGTTCTAAAATACTCGGTCTAAAGTAAATTTTTGAATGTGCCTCCATTTTGATCAATACATAGCCGTACTCGTCTTTCGAATGCATTTACAGTTTTTCTGAGTACGTTCTCTGGTATGCTTCGACACGCCTGTCTGATCCTTTCTTTGAGGTCTTCTGGTGTCGTAGGAACAGTCGAATAAACAATATTTTTCAAATATCCCCATAGAAAAAAATCTGGCGGCGTCAGATCTGGTGATCTTGGTGGCCAAGCTACAGACCCACCTCGGCACATCCAGCGATTTGGGTAATTTAAATTTAAGAATTCTCTCACAATACGGGCGAAATGTGCCGGCGCACCATCCTGTTGTAACCACATCCTTTCAATGATCTCTTCATCTACTTCTTGTAACATAGCAGGTAACTCATTTTGCAGTAAGTGTAAATATGCTTGTTGTGTAACATTTCCGTCAAAGAAGTAAGGGCCTATAATATGGCCATTTAGAATACCACACCAAACTGTTACCTTCCATCGATGTTGATGATCTACATGACGAACCCAATAAGGATTATTTTCAGAATAATAATGACTATTATGACGGTTCAGTTCTCCATCACTTTGAAATATAGCCTCGTCACTAAACATGGTATGGAAGAAGAACATGTGATCAGCCTGTTGACCCAAAGCCCATCTGCAGAATCTCACCCGCAAAACTTTATCTTTATCAGAAAGGGACTGATTAAGTGAGATATGGTAAGGATGATAGTGATTCGCTCGCAAAATTCTACAAACTGTTGCCTGTGATATATCCAACTCTCTACTAATTTGTCGTTTTATGTGCGGATTCATGACTACCATCCCAAGGACTGTTACAATAATAGCTTTGTCATTGTTTGAAGGTTTCTTCCTGCGTTTACGTTTTAGCTCTCCATCCCTACCTCTTTCTATCAGTCGCAAAATAGTTTTGTGGTCAGGATGACGTCTATTTGGATATCGTTCTACATACTGTCGAGCTGCTTCTCTTGCGTTGTTCCCACAAAAACCATAAACAATAATCATATCGATGATTTCTGTCGGAGGATAGTCTGCCATTTTGATAATAATCACAAATTTTTTCGAGCTTTCTGACTAAATATGAGACAAAAAAAAAGTGAAAGAGATATTGCAGAATAAATGCTCTGGGGATATTATGATTGCCTATTAGATTTGCTAGAGAAAATTATTGATACAGATCAATACCAAGCATCTCTGTCAGTACGTCATAGCATTATTCATACTATCGCGTTAAAAGCCAGTATCGACTCATTGCGCGCCGCCTCCTTATTCCTCATGGCTCACCGCTTCGATTGGGAACACCGCGGTCCGGCTACCGCGACATAGTAGTCGCTCCGCGTTCGCCGCGTCGACTAAGTGAATTGCCTGATAATTGATGCGACTGCAGAGTTCAACTGGACCCCATGACATAACATCATGTATGAATGTAAAATTTTCCGCTCTTTTAATTTCCAAGGTCAAAAGTTCGTGTTCCTACTTAAAAAAACTACTGTGTACGAATTGTGTAGACAGCTTGATTTGACCTTGATGCGACTGCAGAGGTCAACTGGACCCCATGACATAACATCATGTTTGAATGTAAAATTTTCCGCTCTTTTAATTTCCGAGGTCAAAAGTTGGTGTTCCTATTTAAAAAAACTACTTTGACTTTGAAATGACCTTGAAACTTGACCCCAAGGTCATGGTCAAGGTCACCATTGGATTTCCCCCTCTGAACCCTACAACTTTTACATTTAACGTTTTTTTCCATCTCCCGTACTTTTCGAGATATTCGCCTGGGGCAATTAAAATGAATCACCCTGTACAGGGTGTTCGAAATGTTCCGGACCCCCCACTTATAACATAAAGTAAGCATTTTGGAAAAAAATGTTAAATACAAAAGTTGTTAAGTTTTGAAGGTTGAACTAAATGATGACCTTGGATTTGTTATTGGTTATCATTTTCAAGGTCATTTAAAGGTCATCTTCAGTTTTTTAAATAGGGACCCCTATTTTTTATTTCAGATTCTGAAAGAGCACAAAATTTTACATCTGGATATGTATCCACGTTATGGCTCAAAATGACCTACAGAGGTCATTTAGTGGTTAAATGATTATTTAGTAGCAGAAAGCCAAGAAATCCCGATTATTAAGAACTTTGGGTGTATTTGACGAAAAGAAAAAAAAAATTTCGTACTTTAATACTAAAGTACATAATTTGATTTTCTAGGACGAACGTTATGGTCACTTTAAAATTGGCCTTCATTTTTAAGGTCATTTGAAAGTTATCTTCAGCTTATTAAAAAGGGACTCATTTTGTATTCCGGATTCTGGAGGAGCATTAAATTTTAGGTCTGGAGATATGTACAATATCCACGTCATGGCTCGAAATGACCTACATAGGACACTTGGGGGTTATTAATTTCAAAAGCAAAATAATCTAACCGTTTTACATGAACAGTTTTTATTGCAATAATTTTTTGCAAGGGTTACGAGTTTCTACGCATGATTCATAGCATTTTCAGGATCGTTACTTGTACCTTAGAAGATTTTGCTCACTATTCCTTTTAGGAATCAGTTCATTTATAATTGTTAATTAACAATTGTTTACTCCTATTTACTTTTCTGTTTTCAAGAGTTAAGTGAAGTTCTCTTACTTCGAAATTCAGATAATTGTATTAATTTTCAATAATTGTACTTTTAATCGTAGTGAAAAATGGCACATCTTACTGAACGAGAAAGAATATCTTTGTTGATGATGCGAGGGTGGGGTGATCAAGAGAGAGGTTACAAACAGGTACAGCGTTTATTCAATGAAACATTCAGAGTTGAAGAAAACAACCCTATTTCAAAAAGTACCGTAATTCGTACAATTAGACGTTTTGAAGAGACAGGTGGTATTAAAGATCGTCCTAAATCAGGTAGATCCAAATCATCGTCTAATGATGAAAAGAGCTTAGACGTATTACAATCATTTATTGAGGACCCCCATTGCAGCATCAGACGTTGTGCACAACAGCATGAAATGGGAGCTGCATCTGTGCACAAAATTTTGAAACTCAACAAATGGCATCCTTTCAAATTAAAGTTGGTACAGGAATTATCTGAAGATGATTTTGATAGAAGGGTAGAGTTTTGTGATGTAATGATGCAAATGATATCTGATGATCCTTTGCTCCTCAATAACATTGTTTTCTCTGATGAAGCCACGTTTGAGTTAAGCGGAACAGTGAACAGACATAATTGTCGATACTGGAGTAACATCAATCCACATTGGATGAGAGCGGACCACACGCAACATCCTGAAAAAGTAAATGTTTGGGCTGGCATATTTAATGGAAGAGTACTTGGCCCTTTCTTTATTGAAGGTAATTTAAATGCTGCAATGTATGAAAACATGCTTCGAGACCAAATTATACCTGCTATACGGAATTTAACGGGTGGAAATCTGGACGAAATTTACTTCCAACAGGATGGAGCTCCTGCACACTACGGTATTCATGTTCGCCGATATTTAGATGCAACATTTCATGATAGATGGTTTGGGCGGAGAGGTACAATTGAATGGCCACCTCGGTCCCCAGACCTAACGCCTCTTGATTACTTCCTTTGGGGATACTTGGAGGATAAAGTTTATGTTATAAAACCACGTGACTTGGATGAATTACGCCAAAGAATCACTGATGAAATAGACTTGATACCTCAGCAAATCTTGCGAAATGTTGTTGCAGCCTTTTACAATCGGTTAGCACATTGCCAAACTGTTAATGGGCAACAATTTGAACAGTTGTTGTAAAAAGTTCCTGTCAACGACATTTTAAAAAAATTCAGTTTGGGCGAATAGTCCACTGTCTTGATTTAGTTAGCTGGGCCGCCGATAGTCCTGCCTTAGCTGACTGGGCCGCTAGTGTTCTTGTCTTAGTAGGCTGGGCCGCCGGTGATCTTGCCTTAGTTGGCTGGATCACCCATGATGTTACCTTAATTAGTTGTACCTCCCGTGCCTGAGCAATAAGGCTCATTTTGATTAGACATTTTTTTATTTATCATTTTCTTCCCCGAGGTATGTAGTTGTTGGGCCTAAGGCTTATTTTGATTAGACATTTTTTTATTTATCATTTTCCCCCCCGAGGTATGTAGTTGTTGGGCCTAAGGCTTATTTTGATTAGACATTTTTTTATTTATCATTTTCTCGCCCGAGTTATGTGGTTGTCTGGCCTAAGGCTTATTTTACGCCAGTGTCAATTACACCTTCTACAATCCTAATGCAGAATTTAGTGCTGGTGCAAAATGGAGAATTACAACTAGGAGGCTTAATTTGGAAAACTAAGGTTAACCTTCAAATGACCTTGAAAATCAAGGGCAATGTCAATTTAACGCCACCATAAAGTTTGTCTTGCAAAATCAAATTACTTTAGTATTGGTCAGATACGCTCAAAGTTCTTAATAATCGGGATTTCTTGGCTTTCTGCTACTAAATAATCATTTAACCACTAAATGACCTCTGTAGGTCATTTTGAGCCATAACGTGGGTACATATCCAGATGTAATATTTTGTGCTCTTTCAGAATCTGAAATAAAAAATAGGGGTCCCTATTTAAAAAACTGAAGATGACCTTTAAATGACCTTGAAAATGATAACCAATAACAAATCCAAGGTCATCATTTAGTTCAACCTTCAAAACTTAACAACTTTTGTATTTAACATTTTTTTCCAAAATGCTTACTTTATGTTATAAGTGGGGGGTCCGGAACATTTCGAACACCCTGTATATAGCAACATAATTAAATACATAATTCGGTTGTGTAATTCAGAGTAGCGACGTATGCATGAGTTCAGCCGATAACGGCGGGGCGCGCGAGACTTAAATGAGAAATCGCGAATAATTAGCATACATTTAATACTGCTTAAACTTTATCTATTAATGGGTTACCAGAGTATTAATTATTAGATTATCGATTATTGGATTATTAGGAGAAACAAAAAATAAAATAAAAATGTAACAATGAAGAGATCATAAAAATGCAGATGTATAACAGATAAAGAATACAATTACCAAATTATAAAAAATGTAAATAAATAATATTAAAATATAAATATAGATAACTGTCATTCCGACTGTGCAAGCAGTAAATAATAAATTGAAAAAAAATTATCTCTAACTTTTTTTTAATTGCGCGGTGATTGTCAGCATATTAAAGTAAGCCCATATAATGGAATTACATGGATTTCTTTTATTTTATGTTTTGTTTGGGAAAGAAAATTTTCAATATCATAATACTACACTTAGAGGTATCAACTTTAAATTTATATTTTCAAGAAATTTTTTTGAGGGAAAATAAAGATTTAAATGTATCCTTAGCTTGAGTGAGGTAGGTCATATATGGCCTCTTAACTTTTTTTTCAAATTTTGGAAATTTTAAAAAATTTTATTAGACTTTTTTGTTGTTAATTAATCTTTAAAAAACATAAAATTGAGTAACAATTAAAAAAAAAGAAATTATTAATTTTTAAAAAAATTAAGCTTAGTTTAAGGAACAAAAACCCTGTTCTCTTATGTTTTTTTCGAAATTTCAATTGATCGATCCAGAAAAACCGCTGAACTGATCGATCTAAAAATTTAGGGAGTTCTTCGGGATACATTAGGCTAAAGATTTTTTCTACGACCTAAGCATTCCGCCCAATATTGACAAAGATACAGTCGATTAACCAAAAAGCGGGAAAATGGCATTTTTTTTGCTCTTTTTTCACGTTAACGTTAACGGTGGAAAACATTTTTTTTTTTCAATTAACCATAACAGATTTTTATAGGAAATTTTCTGCAGAAAACGAAACTCTCTGTCTAATCGCTGGGTGACCACTAGTTCCAAAGATATCGCCAGTTGAATAAAAAAGGATCTTTTTGCACTCAATATTCGATATCTCGAAGACAAATGGTCGTACCCGCTCTAGTAAAGAAGAAAATTGAAGCTGAATAAACAGGTTATGCGGTCTATGCTTTGTTTTAGCTCAACAATTTTTTCCATGTTCGTGGATCGAGAAAAAAAAATGCAAAAAATTTGGAAATTTATTTTTTGTGCTTCATTTAAGGATTGCAGAACTACCAGTGCTTCGAAAAAATTTTAAGTTAAAAATTTGAAAACTAGAGTTTTTAAGCTTCAAAAGCTTTTTTTTGTTTCCTGTACGACTATTTTTATACAGTCTATTGAAAATCGCCAAAAAATTTCGGAAATTTTTTTGTTTCCTTTATTTTTGTAAAAAGTGTATTCTCGAATAATGGTATGTTACACTTGTCACAGAGTGGTGCGTCTCCCTCCCTCCCTCCCTCTTCCCCTTATTCCATATATTCCATATAAAGCAAAGATAAAGAAGTACATTGAATCAACCGACTACTGCGTGGAGCCTACTCTACCAAAGAACGTCGGTAAAGTGGATAGTTATATAAATTCGCCAATGTCAGCGAGAAATTACGAAATTACTGCTGAATCGTTGAATGCAATGAACAATAGACTAAGGCAAAATGATTTTCATAAAAAGTATTAAAACAAAAACTATTTATGGAAGACAAAATGGATGATGTTTTGGATGAAATACAGAACTAAGTCTTCCAGCAAGCAGTTCCTTATGGTGACATTAAGGCTCTTAATCAAGAAATAATATTGTACGTAAATATAAGAAGCTTAAATGCTAATTTTAAAAAATTACTAATACTACTAGTGTTCGCGATTTCTCTATTCAAATTGCGCGCGCTACGAACTCCAGCAACACTCCAGCTCAGATGGCGCTGAGAACTAGCGCGCGCGCGCTCAGGCGCGTTCACGGCAAAGATAGCGTCCCTCGACGCCATCTTAGCTCTCTCTACGATCAGCTCTTGACGGAGGAAGACGCTATTGCGATCATCAAGGCCTTTTCGACCTGCTCAACCCCGCTTTTCACGATCCAGCTCAACCACTGCATCATCATACCTGCTCTGCAATTTCCAGCGCATCTCTACATAGTTCCAGCTCATCTTTAAGAGAATTCAGCTCTTTCTTCACATCTCAAGTATAAATAGTTGAGGTTAACGTATGCTAGCCTACACTCGAGGCTAAATAAAGATCAATAGTGCTCATTACAACAGTGTATTTATTTAACGTCCCCGCGCGCTGTAACTACCTAATTCCAACAACAAAGTAATTTCTCAAACATTTGGTCCTTCGAGCCGGATGCGGGTAGTGTACAGCGAGTGCGTGTGTATACAAGTAAGTGACACGTGGCTCATTTAAGGTTAAGTGCTCACGAGAGTAAGCAGCTGCGGACCGCTCACTTCTTCCGCTCATTAGCTGCTAACTGCTGCTCACTTCTGCAATGGCTGACGACAAGAAGGCAGAGGACATCAAGCCCATCAGTCCAGCCTCCTCCGTCGGTGATCTGGATCGACCTTGCTCTTCTCAGCTGCTACCGGTGCACCTGCTCGTCCCTCCAATCAACGCCGACGCTCCAGGTGCTCGGAGCCGCTCTTCTTCTCGCTCCAAATGCGTTGCAATGCACAGGACATGAGGCACTCTGTCCTGGTTGAAATTTATGACCATCTCATGGCGACTGAGTCTCCCCCAGCAAGTCTGCTCATCGAGTGCAAGGCGCAAGTCAACTCTCTTCTGGAAAAGTCCACTCAGGAACAAGAGATCATTGAGACGATGTGGACGTCTGGGGCAGCGTCCATGCCGTACTTCAAACTCAATTACTTTGCTCAAATTGTTAAACTGTCTCATTGGATATTGAGAACAATATCTTTATCCATGTCCGCTCTTCCAGGTCAGCCAGAACTCTTGCCAAGCTCAGCTCAACGGCACTCAAAACTCCCAGACATCAGCTTGCCAACATTCTCAGGAGAGTATGCGGAGTGGCCCCACTTCAGGGATCTTTTCAAAAGCCTCATTTTGGACAAAGTCGACCTCGCTCCAGTTGAGAAGCTTCACTATCTCAGCAGCTGTTTGTCTGGAGAGCCAGCTCAGGTGATCTCAGGATTCCCCATCAACGACCGCTCATTGGAACCAGCTTAGACTCAGCTAATTGAGCGCTACGAAAACAAACGGCTCACAGTAGGGTCCCTGCTCAATCAATTGCTCGATCTGAAGCCGCTCACCACCAAGACTGCTCATGGACTACACGACCTGGAGATAACTCTTGGTCAAGTGAAGAAAGGTTTGATAGCGCTCAATGTTACTGACCAGCTGGGTGACATTCTCCTGACTCACCTGACGGTCAGGAACATGGATCGAGCAACTAAGGAGACTTGGGAGCATTCTCTCGGCTCATCTAACGAGCTTCCGTCCTCCGATCAAGTGGAGAAATTTCTCAAAGCTCGAGCAAGAGCTCTCGAGAGGGTGGAAGAAGACACGGCGAAATCTAAGTCTACTCAAAGACGCTCAGCCAACGTGGCCACTCCAGCTGCGTCGACATCTCAGGCTCACTCTCACCTGTCAGCTCATCTACCCGCTCAATCAAAAACTGTAGCTTACAGTTTAGGATACACTGCGCATCCATGCGATCAGTGCCAGCAGCCGCATTTCATTGTCATGTGTCCGCAATTCCGGGCCATGAATGTTCAATCACGTAAGGAGGTGGTTCGTAACAAGCGGTTGTGTTACAACTGCCTGGGAAGGCACAACATCAGTGCATGTAAAGGCACTACTCGATGCAAGGTGTGCGACCAGAAACATCACACCATGCTTCACGCCCCCGCGCGCACTCAACCATCATCGTCAGCTCAACAACCAGCTCAAATGTCTTCTCAGCAGTCCAGCCCTTCCCAAAAAGCTCCTCTTTCACTACCAGCTCAACAACAGTGAAGTGTTGGTGCAATCGTCGGCTCATCACTCAAAAATCAAGACCACTCATCTCAGTTTCTTCTGCTCAACCCACCACTCAGTTCATCGCATGTCAATTGCTCAGCCATCGCTCATGTACAAACTCAACTGCTCAACCATCCTGTGCGTCTGCTCATCAATTCTGGCTCAGAATTAACGTTTGTAACCGAACGCTTAGTTCACCAACTAAAGCTCCCTCGTCGTGCTTCATCGCTGGCGATACACGGAATTGGAGGGGGTAAATCAGCTCAAATTCTCGGCTCAACTCAGCTCACTCTCCAATCAAGATTCACCCGAGAGGCTATCATCATTGAGGCTCAGATTCTGCGAGCGGTCACCTCAATGACACCATCTGCCAAGATCACCCACCATAATTGGCCGCATTTAACAAATTTAGATCTTGCAGATGAACGGTATTTCCAGCCACGACCAGCGGATATAATCATCGGAGCTGATTATTACGGAATCGTTGTTAACTCCAGCATCATCAAAGCTCACCCAGGACCTCCAGTCGCTCAGTCATCAATATTTGGATGACTCATTATTGGACCCTCTCAAACTCAACTTGCCAAATCTGTCTCTGCTCATCATGGCATTGTCAAATACGATGACGACATCCACGAACTGCTCAGCAAATTCTGAATGCAGGAAGAGCTCAATGGTGACTCAAACCACAGTTTGAGTCCTGAAGAAGAAGAGTGTGAACAACATTTTCTCTCCACGCACTCCAGAGATGCAACTGGCAGGTACATCGTCTGAATTCCGCTCAAGGAGGATCCTGCAGCTCTTGGACACTCACGCTCCACGGCATCAAAGTGCTTCGCTCGGATGTCAAGAAAAATCACTCAAGACGAAACCTTGGGCACACTCTACACTGCTTTTATGGAGGAATATTTAGCTCTGGGACACATGAATGAGGTGGACACGACGTTAGCGTCAAACTTCTCACCGTTCTATCTGCCGCATCATGGTGTTCTCAAACCAAACAGCGCATCCACCACACTTAGAGTTATGTTCAATGGCTCATGCTCAACTTCTTCTGGGAAATTGCTCAATGACATCATGCACACTGGTGCAAATCTACTGCTCAACATCACTGAGGTGCTCATCTGGATCCGCCATTTTCATCATTTGTTTGCCACTGACATTGTTAAGATGTACAGACAAGTCAAAGTGCATCCAGACGACTGGGATCTTCAGAGGATCATCTGGAGAAACCACAATCATCAAGAGGTGGATTTTCAGCTCACCACGGTCACGTACGGGACCAAGGCTGCTCCCTTTCTCGCTACACGAGCCTTGTTGCAGCTCGTTGACTATGAAGGCCATAAGTACCCGCTCGCTGTTTCCTCGCTCAAGCAAGGAAGATATGTTGATGATATCTTTGGGGGAGCAGATACTCCAGATCAGCTCAAGGAAATCGCTCAGCAAGTAACCCAGCTCTGCAATGCGGGCGGATTTTCTTTATCAAAATGGCATGCCACTCACGAGAACTTGTTGGTTGCTTCACCGACAGATGGTTCACCGCTCACTCTCGGCGATTGCGCAACCTCTCTACTCGGATTAAAATGGCTTCCTAAGGAAGACACATTCACCTTCACATCAAAGTTCTTATCTCATTCTGGACGGCTCACCAAACGGCTCATCCTGTCAGAAGTTGCTCAGATTTTCGACCCGTTGGGGTTTGTCTCACCAGTTATCATTAATGCAAAAATTCTTCTGCAGGAATTCTGGCTACTCAAACTTGTCTGGGATGATCCACTTCCAGCTCAAGTGTGCTCAAGATGGCTCACCATTCGAGAGGAACTCACCATGCTGGCCAGCATATCAGTTCCACGTTGGTTTGGGACTTGGAGTTTTTCAACTGTAAAGCTCCGCGGCTTCTCGGATGCTTCTCAGGACGCTATGGCAGCAGTAGTCTACTTAGTCGTTCACTCACCCTCCACAGGCTCAAGAACGTCACTAATCTGCTCAAAAACAAAAGTCGCGTCACTCAAGAGACTAACCATCCCTCGGTTGGAATTCACAGCTGCTCTATTGCTTGCAAAGCTCATCAAGGCTATTCGAGCGTCTCTTCAAGTGAAGATCGACGCCACTCATCTGTGGACGGACTCCCAAGTCACGCTCATGTGGATCAGCTCACCAGCAAGTCGTTGGAAGGACTTCGTCAGGAACAGAGTCACCCAAATTCAAGAATTGTGCACAATTGACACCCCCTGGCGGCATGTACCTGGCTTAGAAAATCCAGCAGATTGCGGCTCACGAGGCATCACTACAACACAACTCAGGACTCATCCACTCTGGTGGACCGGTCCTTCCTGGATCATGCTCGACTCAGCTCAATGGCCTCACCAGCCATCTTACCAATCAGACGAGACTGCTATTGAAGCTAAACCTGGGATCACTCTTGCGGCTACAGCTCAACAGCCCACATATCACTGGGACCTCATTTACAAGTACTCCTCATTGCACAAATTATTAATTGTCACATCATTCATTTTTAGAGCAAGAGATGCATTCCGGAGACAGCTCAAAAATTCCCCGCTCTATGATGCTCAACGCATCCAACAGGCTCAGCTCTTCTGGATACGCGCAACTCAAGCAGCCTATTTCTCTCAAGAAATTCGTCAGCTCAACAGGGGTGCAGTGTTGTCATCTGGTCATCCGTTTACTCGTCTGACTGCCTTCATCGTCTCTGAGGGAGTAATTCGTGTTGGTGGAAGACTAGAATTGTCATCACTCAGCTTCCAAGAGAAACACCCTGCAATTTTGCCTCGTCACTCTCAGCTCACCACACTCCTCATGGACTCAGCTCATCGCTCAACTCTTCACGGAGGTACCCAATTGATGCTCGCTACACTCCGGCAGACGTGTTGGATTATAGGAGGGAGACCGTCAGGCAAGGCTCACATTCTCCGATGTGTCTCGTGCGCCCGGCAACGAGGCATAAAGGCTCAGCAGCTCATGGGGCAACTCCCAATTTCACGGCTCACTCCCACACGAGCCTTCCTCCACACTGGAATAGACTACGCGGGACCAGTCACGATGAAGACGTGGAAGGGACGTGGATGCAAGACAGATAAAGGCTGGATTTGCATCTTCATATGTCTAAACACCTCAGCAGCTCATCTCGAAGTCGTGACTGATTACTCAGCTGACTGCTTCTTGGCCGCCTTCCGTCGCTTCACCTCTCGGCGTGGAATGGTCGAGGTTATGTATTCAGACTGCGGCACCACCTTTCAAGGAGCTACAACTCAGCTCATTCAACTCTTCACTGAAGCTTCTCAAAAGCATCAGCTCATTTCATCTGCTCTCGCTACTCAAGGAACTCAGTGGAGATTCATCCCTCCTGCTGCTCCACACATGGGTGGCAAGTGGGAAGCACTCGTGAAATCCATCAAATTTCACTTGCGACGCACTGTTGGGGAGACTCTTCTGACGTTTGAAGAACTTACAACTCTTCTGACTCAGATAGAGGCTGTGCTCAACTCCAGACCGCTCGAACCGCTCAGTGACGATCCTTCGGACATCACAGCACTCACGCCAGGACACTTTCTCATCGGCTCAGCTCTAAATTGTGTCCCAGAACCTTCACTCACCAATTTCAATTCTGCTCGACTCTCATGATGGCATCTCATTCAGCAACGCCTCCAGACATTCTGGAATCAATGGTCGGCTCACTACCTGCACCGCCAGCAAGCCATCTCCAAGTGGCATCATCCATCTCACCAATTCAAGATCGGCTCTATGGCTCTTCTCACCGACGAACGATTGCCACCTGCAAAATGGCCTCTCGTTCGCATTACTCAGCTCCATCCAGGACTGGATGGACTTACTCGGGTGGTGTTCGCGATTTCTCGCTACGAACTCCAGCAACACTCCAGCTCAGATGGCGCTGAGAACTTGCGCGCACGCGCTCAGGCGCGTTGTCTCCGGTTTGGAACACCCGAAGTCTTCCTCTCCGATAACGGGACAGAGTTCAAAAACCGAACGATCGACGGTTTTTTGAACACCAAGGGGATACGTCACGAAACGACGCCCCCGTACCATCCGCAGGCTAACCCGGTCGAAAGGGTTAACCGAATGATGAAGCAGATGATCATGGCTTTCATCCAAGATGATCACGATCACTGGGACGAGCATCTCACAGAGCTCGTCCATGCGTTCAACAACTCCAAAAGTAGCGCCACAGGAATGACACCTGCATTCCTCGTCTACGGCAGGCATCCGAAGCCCTTAGACTCGGAGTATGGCAAGCAGATGCTTGCAATACTAAAACAGTACGAAGAAGAGGCTCGAGAAGAATGGGCTTTTCGAATGAAAAACCTCTCCGAAGTCCACGACATGGCAGCGGAGAGTTCCGACAGGGAACGAGATCGGCAGGCGCGTTACTACAACGCGGGCAGACGAGAAGCAAGTTTCAAAGTCGGAGACCTCGTTTGGAAAAGGAACAAAGTCCTTTCCAATGCGGCAAAAGGAGTGGCGGGGAAGCTAACTCCGAAGTTTGCCGGTCCGTACGAAGTTACGGAAATCTTGGGCAGCAATACTTACGCGTTGCGTGACCAAGGTGGACAAACAGTACGGCCTATCCACTCGGAGCAAATGAAGCCATACATCCCCGGCGCAGACGTTCCTGCTGAAGAAGAGGACGTCGAGACCAGCGCCCGACCTCCGGGGGAAGGCGGGAGTCGTGTGGATGCGCCCACGACTCCATCAGCAGAGGCTGATGAGAAGAAGAGCGGTGCCAGCGGGCAAGCGTCCCAGGCTGGGAGCGCCCAGCCTGAGGAAAAACTTGTAAAGCGCAAACGCGGACGCCCGTGTAAAGCGTCCTACGCCGTCACGCAAGCGAGAAATGTGACGGGAAAGCGAGGACCGGGTCGTCCACCCGGTTCTAAGAATAAGGCCAGCGCGGCCAAAACGTAAGACGCGACGGAAAAGACGGTTGATAGGAAAGAACCAACTCTGAGAGCCATTCCTCAAAATCCCTCTTTTTCTTTCTGTCCCTTTCCTAGATGGACCCGTACGAGATGGAGGAGGGGATTGCCCGTCTCCTCAACGGGGACGCTGAGGAGCAGTCGACGGAGGTCCTGACCGGGGGCACCCTGGAGGGGACCCCCAAGGCGACGGAGGCGATTGAGGAAGAGCCCCAATCACCGTCGAGCCGGTCAGAATCAGAGGCGAGCGACCAGGAGGTCGCCCGCGAGACGGAGGCGTGCGGCCAAGCCGCATCCCATCCAGCGAGGGGCCGGGAAGCCCCCTGCACAACAGCGAGCGGCAGTGACGCCGCCCGCGGTGATACCGAGGCGAGTAGCCAGGAGGCTACCCGCTCCCTGCGCCGACCCCACGCCCCCGAACCAGGGGTCGTGAGCCCGGCAACGGCGAGCAGCGACGAGGAGGGGGACGGAGATGAGCTCCGTTCCCAGTCAGCCCAGCAAGGAGGCGCCGAGGACGGCGCCCCCCTTCAACAGCGGCCCCTTTCGGCCGCGGAAGAACTGAAGCAGTTGTAGGACTGGCTTCGCTCCTCCACCGACGATTACGCGTGGGCCGTCAGACAGATGGAGGAGGCGCACCGGGCGCTCCTACGCTGTGCGGAAGGGGCCGAGGGGGAGCTGGCGGAGATGGTGCGCGCCTTCCTCAGCCTCGTGGAGGTACGCGCCCAGCAGGCGGGCCTGGCCGCATCTCGTCGAGCCTACGACGAGGTGTATCAGGCCCATCATAAGAAGAAAGCGGAGGAGGACTGGACAAGGGCCTCCATGGAGGCCAACCAGTAGCGACTCGAGGAGGAACGGCGGCGTCAGGAGGAACGCCGCCGCGAATGGGCCGCCGAGAGAAAGACGGAGCAGGCGGAGGAACGGCGACGCCTGGCCGCTCTCCAAGCCCGCGTGGACGCGGACGCGTAGGAGAAGCGGCGCCGGGAGCTCGTTGAGCAGTACCCGGGCCGTTTCTTCTTCTCGGTGTGCGCGGAGCCAGGCGTGTTCCGCGCTAACCAGTGCCCGAAGAAGGACCAGCACGGGTGGAACCTCAGCAAGAGAAGGTACCAGTAGGCGGCCCGTGCTGGATCCCGGTTCGCATCTCATTGTAAATTGAGGGCCAAAAATAAAGGCTTCGCGCCCTTAATTTACAACACAACGGTGTTCGTGTTAAATTCATATACCTCTCCCTATCCCTTAATCCCCAACCTGTAGAGGATTGGCTCGCGAAGAGTAGCAGAGGCCGTAAAGTCGTAGCATCACGGCGTCTGGGAGGAGGGTGTGACGCGAGGTACTATCGTGTACTTGCGCGCCGTCGCGAGCCTTCGCGGCGAGAGGGAGAGTTAGGCCGTGGCGCGCGGGAGCGGCGGTCATCTTGGAAGCTCAGGAGATTCTCTCGAGCCGTCACCGACGAAGGACGCGTGCACGAGCGAAACCGCGAAAGCGGCAAGTTCACCAGGAGGCGAGGCGTAGGACGAGCGAACTAGGTCGCAGCCTTGCACGAGCCAAAGCTGCGATACCGTAAGTACCGCCCGACTAAAATTGTGAGTGCGGGCGCGTACTGGCGAGGAGTCAAGGAGCGCCTTGACTCCCTGGCGTAGAATTCTGTTAAGTGAACGTGGGGAGCCGTTCCCAGTTCACCGCTTCTCTCTCTCTCTCTCCTTAGTTCGCGGACGCGGACTCTCGTGTGGCGAGAGTCTCGGGCCTCGGATACGAGCCGCCGCGTGGTGAAACGTCGGTACCTCGAGTACGGGCTCGAGGTCGTGTTCGCGGTACACCGCGTGGAACGGGTAAGCGACGCGTTCCTTCGGATGCGTGTGTGCGTGTGTGTACACACAGAGCAGGCAGGCGGCCTGCTCTCGAACGTTGCGTTTGTTTACGTGGAGCAAAGTCGTGCTCCGCGTAAACATTACCGATCGCAGACCGTGCAATCGGCCGGTGAATTCTCGGCGCGGCCGAGAATTCGTAGGAGCGCGCGTGCTTGCGTTCGCGCGCGGCTCCGCTCGGCAACACTCGGGCGTGTTCGGGGCAGTCGGCCCGCACGCCCGACGTCTACTAACCCTCGCGGTAACTTATCTTGTAACTTTCTTTTGCGGAGGCAATAAAGGCCTCCGAATTGCATTTTACTTGTCCGCGTTATTCTTCCGGGTAGTCCGCGGGACCACACGGCAAACCCTTCACATCCGTAACCTCCCGGATACCGCCACTCTGTCGTAGAGCTGAGCGGCCGGCATCAGCTGTCGTCGAGGAGGAAGACGGCCACGCAAACGCAAGGAGCGCGTTCGCGCACCAGCACGCGTGTACGAAAAGCGAGCGTATAGGCGTACTCTCGCGTTGTACACGGGCCGTGGCGACGTGTGTTCGCCGTCGGGTGCTCGCGGGCACCCCGAGCTAAGGACCTCGAGGGGCACTCGTACGTGCCCCATTGCACCAATCTTGCGGAGGAAGGTCTCCTCCGCGAGATAATAGGTCATAGACAACCCCGTTACAATGTATAGAAAAATCTTTATGGCCAGATGCTTTAAAAGCTGCTGAGGTAGTACCCATATTTAAGTCAGGTAAAAAGGAAGACATTAATAACTACAGACCAATATCACTAATATCAAACATCGCAAAAATATTTGAGAAAATTATACATATTAGAATAATAGATTTAACTAATAAAAGCAATATTCTAAGTGAAAAACAATTTGGATTCATTAAAAATAAAGGAACAAAATATGCACTCAATTATATAACAAACAAAATTTATCAAAACCTAGATAAGAGTATTCCTATAGCAATCACTTTTCTTGACTTAGCCAAAGCTTTCGACACTGTTAATCATGATATCTTACTAAAAAAACTATATGCATATGGAATAAGAGGCAAAGCATATTACCTAATAAAAAGCTATCTTAGTAACAGGAAACAGAAAGTAAAACTAGGACAAGAAGAAAGTGATTGGAAAACAATAAACACTGGAGTTTCACAAGGAACAATCTTAGGACCTTTATTTTTTATTCTGTATATGAATGACCTACTAATTACTATGACTGAAAATATAATATCATATGCTGATGATACAGCAATAATTGTCACTGGAAAAACGTGGATGGAAGTAGAAATTAAGATGAATAAATATCTTGAAGAAGTCTCAACCTGGTTAGCTATAAATAAATTAACACTATATATAAGTAAAACATAGGGTAAAAAAATGTAAATACTTAGAAATTATCTTTGACTATAATTTAAAATGGAATGAACATATTGACTACACTATAAAAAGGACTAGATACTTAATCTTTATTTTCTACAAATTAAAAAAGAATATGAGAATAGAAACATTAAAAATGATTTACTATGCTTTTTTCATAGTGTAATAAGTTATGGTATCATAGCGTGGGGTGGTGCCTATAAAAATAACCTATCACTAATTCAAAATATTCAAAATAGATTATTAAAAATTGTTTATAAAAATACTTTTGCACAACAAAAGCCTATGAATTTAACGCAGATTTATGCACTAGAATGCGTTAAATATAAATACAGAGTGATTCATTTTAATTGCCCCAGGCAAATATCTCGAAAAGTACGGGAGATGGAAAAAAACGTTAAATGTAAAAGTTGTAGGGTTCAGAGGGGGAAATCCAATGGTGACTTTGACCATGACCTTGGGGTCAAGTTTCAAGGTCATTTCAAAGTCAAAGTAGTTTTTTTAAATAGGAACGCCAACTTTTGACCTCGGAAATTAAAAGAGCGGAAAATTTTACATTCAAATATGATGTTATGTCATGGGGTCCAGTTGACCTCTGCAGTCGCATCAAGGTCAAATCAGCTGTCTACACAATTCGTAGGCCAATATCTTGAAAAAAGCAAGGTTGAGAAAACTTTAAATATCAATTTCCCCTTCTGAACCCTACAACTTTTACATTTAACTTTTTTTTCCATCTCCCGTACTTTTTGAGATATTTGCCTGGGGCAATTAAAATGAATCACCCTGTATAACGAACATAAAGATATATACATAAAATCAAATAGCAAAGCAAGAAATAAAATAATAACACTACCAAAAACATATAAAAGAGTAAGTAACAAAAGTAGCGATATAAAATCAATACAAATCTATAATCAACTGCCAAAAGAATTAAAAATGTTTGATATAAAGAAAATGTTTTCAATAAATAAACTGAAAGAATGGATATGTGATAATATATATATGTAATAGATATAATTTAATAAATAAGACTTGATCCTGTTATTGTGTAACAGGAATCTAAGTCACATAATTGGACATAAGCTTGTTGGGATTTTTATAAAGAAATATATACACTGTTATAAAAATAAAAATGATTATATTTAGTTTTAAGTTAGTTTGTAAGATTAGTTAGTAAGTTTTCTTTATCCAGGCCAGCGCATAGGAGGTTTGTTCTCCTCTGCTGGATTACAGTTTTGTAATGTAATGTACAATTACACTGGTTAAATAAATAAATAAATAAATAAGTGAATAACATAAATTTGAAGTGAAATAAAGTGCCTAAACAAATTATTTTTTTCAGTTTTTATGGATTTCAAAAAATCAAAATTTATTATTCTAGGGAACGTATATTTTAATTACATTGAATAACCATAATAGAACCTATGTCTTAATAAGCAATAATAAAGAAAAAATTATATAAAATGTAACGGGGTTGGAGTTCTTGGGTTGTCTCGCGGAGAAGACTTATTTCCCCACGAGACAGGTGCAATGGGTCACGTACGAGTACCCCGCGAGGATCTTACCTCGGCGTGCGCGCGAACTCCCGACGACGAACCCGTGTCGCCGCGGCCCGTTTACAACGCGACAGTACAGCTATACTCCCGCTTTCCGTACTCGCGTGCTGTTGGCTAGCGCGTCGATTGCGCTTGCATAGCTGTCCGCCTGTTGGACAGCTAGTGCCGGCCGCTCAGCTCTACACGAAAAAAAGTGTTCCTCGTCAGACTCGGTGCTGTTCCTCTGGCGGCGAAAAGTGCAATTAGCACCGCATGACTCAATGCTGCAAGCAGAGGTATTTGCACATTTGCACGGCGTTTTGCCCAGTAACCCAATAACCCAATAACCGAAAATCCCTCTGCTCGCAGCATCGAGTATAGATGTGCGCGCACGGGTTTAATACGAGTAAGGCACGCCAACATGCGGTGCTAATTGCACTTTTCGCCACCAGAGGAACAGCACTGAGTCTGACGAGGAACACTGTTTTTCCGTGTACGGAAGAGTGGCGGAATCGGAAAGGTTAGACAGAGAATAATAGATTATTCGCCAGATGTCGAGTAATCCCGCGGACTACCCGAAGAAATGACACGATCAAGTAGAATAAATGTCAGAGGCCTTTATTACCTCTGTTAAATAAAATACAAAGACTCGCGTTCCGGGGAAGTAGATCGATCATAAAGAAAAAAAAAAGAAAAAATGTATTATGTAAAATTAAACGATGGTCAAGCCGCATAAATAGCGACTAACTTTGAACTTCGGTATTTGTACAACCCAAGACGCTAGCGAACGCCCGAACGTAAACAAACAGTCTGACATGACAAACATTCCATACTATAAATATACGAAATACGAAAACTGGAGAGTACGGATTGGATTCTGGGTTTTTATATCACACGGTGTATTTGAAACATTTTACCATATTATACCGTTAGAATCGTCGAGATGAGTTGTATATGGTGTAACGTGGCGCTTTTTCGCGCGTTACTCCGCGTACTAGTTTTATTGGTAAACAAGCAGCCAGATGAGAAGTCCCTCCACCACTGCCAAATTTGCGTTAGAAATATTATTTTTCCGCGGAAACGCTTTCATATTTCAGGAGAAGATGCCTCGGCCAAGATACCTGCAGATGCACACCGAAGTGAGCCAGGTACCGATCACCGTCGTCACCCAAGGCAGACCGTTGCTTGGATAACAGCCAAGGGCAACGGAGGGTCTAATTCGTCTAAAAAGATGAGTATTGCCTCCCATTTAATTTCCTTAAAATTTTAGCCTGTACAATACTGCCTAAAGACAGTGCTGCCGAGCCGCACGAAAATAGAAAAATTCCATCAGCGAGTTAAACTCGCTGCGGCTCGGAATAATGTTTACTTGAAGCAGCACTTACCTCCCCTATTTTTCAGGAGGACAGGTGAGGGATGAGGAGACAAGAGACGAGGTGTTTCACCTTTACACTGGCCCTCCAGATTCACCCGAGCTAAGGCGACCAATCAGCAGCGGTGATGCCGACGAGACGACGAGCGTCGGTACCTTGGCCTCACCGAGGGAACCAGCGCTCTGCGACTTCGCAACTGGCTGGCCTACTGGGAGGAGCGCTTGGAGCAACTTCCGCGCCGCGTTGCTTGACTTAAAAGTCCATTATTTAATTAATTTTCTAATTTTGTTCCGTGGCGAACCCACGTTTTCTGTAATATTTCGCGGCTTGCGTGCCTTCGTTCAGGCCCTGTGGCCGAGCAACATCTGCAGATACACTCGGCAGCTTCAAACCGGCAGGACAAGGTGGCAATCTATTTTGCGAAAGATAAGTGGTTTTGTTCGCCTACGTTGAGGCAAATAGATTTTACGCCAGGGTGCTCGTGCCTCTCCCTTGATTGCGCGTTTTTCATAAGGCATTTGTATTCTTTTGTTGCTCCTTTATGCGCCTTTTGATGATTAATTAGCGTCCGCGTATATTTTTGGTGGAGTTAATTTGATTCTAATTTTATTGTTGAAGTCAAGTATTTAAAATTTTATTAAGTAAATCTGAAATATCAACTATTAATTTGATTTGTTATATTCTAAAATTCATTGAATGATCTAAATTGTAAATCGTTTTTTGCTTAATTCTGAAGTAATTGTAATTGCCGATTTTGGAAAGCCACGCGCCTTAAGTCGCTGGCTAAATAAAGGCACATTTAGAGTTAAGTCTGATTTAATTATTTATGTCTGTGTATTACTGTTATTGTGTTGTCCGCAACCCCAGCTACTTTGCCGTTCACTACCTCACGACTCTCCGCTGAGTAGCCGGAGCGAGAGTCCGTAACGTGTGAAGTAAATTCTTTTTGCGAGAGGCACTGCTCGCAATATTTTATTTTACAGTGCCTGGCGCCCCATCCCCTTTAATTTGGGATGTTGAATCTCTTTAATTGGATTTCGACGTTAATTTATTCCACGGATCCAATATTAGTAATTATCTTAGCTTGCGCGTTAGTTTGTGCGCACCTTATGCGTGCAGCCCGTTGCGATCACACACGCGGCCGGTTGCCCGTTACAATGGAAAACTAGTTAAACATTTATTTGTTAATGCACCAAATTACTATTAAGGATTTAATTTGTCCTATCAGCGATCACCGTTGGCACGAGACTCTTAAAGAAACTTATTTATCTTAGACGTTTTCCCGTAACCTTAAAATTATGTTTCAATCTAACATATTCCTTTACCACTTAATAAAAATTTCAATAAGCGTATTTCATGTGTACATTTTTTCAGACACTCGCTGATGTTGGCAAACAACTCTCAGAACGCACTAACAAATATATACAAGCAAAAGAGCGAGATCAGTCTTACTTAGTATTCGTAGGCAAGAGTTTAGAATCTATACAACAGGTGTATGTCAAATGGGGGAAGAAATATTCGTCGACCTTCTAATTTTACCTAACCGGCATGTAATACGTTATTCCACATATTTATGCTTTTTAATCTACAATACTCTAAAGATTGCGAAAATCTTTTAAAATCTTGTAAAATCGTACTTATTAGTTAGACAAGAAAAATTTCCCCTCTCTCCCCGGAAGCCACAGTGCTGTTGTGGGATGTGGCTGCCGAAGGGCGTTGGTGGGCGTCTTTGCGCTGACGTTTCACGGAGGCTCATTTGACCGTCTCAAACTTCACATACACTGTATACCCCATCCAAACTAATCATTCTAATCATGTCAAGTCAAAAAATAAAGCAAGTATACCGTGCCATCTTGCGATAAGCTCCCCGGGACCAGTGTAAAAGGAAAGGGGTTATCGGGCAGTGGGGTCTCGCTGATCTCGGGAGCGCAGTCCGACTCTGCGAGTTTTAAAAAGAAGATCACGGTGGTCGAGAACACTTATTCGAAACAACATTTTTCGGAGATTATATTTATTCTAATAAAAATAAAATAGATCTACTGTATCAGTCGCTAGATATACACGATGTTCAAAAATGAACTGGCACGACCAGTATATCCGTGTTCAGAATAATATTCTAAGCACTTTTTCACTTTTGGCATTTTTCAGAATTTGGGATAATTATGGAGTTACTGTTAATTAAAATTTACAATAATTATCCAATCAGCGCTCGATTTGACGATGAACCCCGCATTACTCTCCCCGCGCGGCCCATGCTGCTCGAGTAAAACCCGCCTACCAGCGTCAGCTAGAGCGCTGATTGGCTAATTATCGAAGTTTTGGATTGACCATAACTCGATAATTAGCCACAATTACGAAATATGCCAAAAGGAAAAAAGTGCTTAGAATGTTATTCTGAACACGGTTATACTGGTCGTGCCAGTTCATTTTTGAACACCCTGTATAAGGTAGATGAGCAATACGACTGAGATAATTTCTCAAAATAAACTAAAAGAACTTCCTCCGCAAAAGAATTTCTTATCTTCTGATCACTTCTCCAACCTTTAAAATCATTGTATCTTTTAGTATATAATTGCTTTGATTTAGTAGATAACAGATTCAAAGCAATAACATTGGCAGCTTCCATAACCTCTACTGGAATAAATTCACCATCTTCTTCATCCACAAAATTAGATGTCATCTCCATATTACTGAATTGCTTAAAAACGACACCGACCCTTGAAAGAAATTCGTTGTACGTTTATTAAAATAATAACCGTTTTCATAAACATCTAACGACCGTGCTAACGACTAACGTATAACACTTTTCACCTCTGTCTCTCTTACACTACACTAAATCGTTGCGCATGCGCTAAATCACAACACAGCTAAAACCCAAACGCATTCGAGAAAAAATAACTAGACTCATCTGTGCACATTACACAACCTATCTCTCTTAAAAAATTATAAACTTTTCCATATTCGGAGCGCATTTTCGGGTTCTTGTACTATAAAATAGTATACGATACACGTGCGTAAAATGCATTGTTAACGAACTTGTGCTTGGCGTCGGCTTCGCTGACGCCAGCACTCCTTCGTGAATGTTAAGAAGAAACTTTAATATATCGTCTTGCGCTTGACAATTAATCATTTAAATCTATAACCTTTAATATTGTATAAATCATGTTTATTTGTTTTTTCGAATAAATTTAGCCTATACTCCTTATCCTGGACGTAACAGCCCCTAGCGCGGAGCTCGCGCCTTGGGAGAGAACGGCATTCCGTGTGAGGCAGCCGGGAAGTACACGTCACGAGAGGACGAGCGAGCGACCACGAGAACGGCTACGGGATATAGATACCATTATACACCTTTTCTTCCCATCCTGACGAGGTCGTGCCGGATTGTGTGTATGTGTACTCGCGTGTAGGATAGGAGTGTCGCGACTCCTTTTTATTCGCGTCTGGCGCCCTTCAAGTCCCGTATCGGCTACGGGATGTGCTGAATCAGCAGCAACCGGCTGCGGCGCGAGAATCTACACAAAATGAGCGAAATTTTATAGTAAAAGAAAGAAAAAAAAAAAACGGTGATCATTGACGACTGATATAAAACACGTATTAGTCTCACGAGACAATGCGAGGTACTGAAGCGCGACGCGCGAACGACTTAGGCGGCTCGGACCTCCCAGCGGCCCTCTCCTCCAATTTCCCGACTAATTGCGGCGACCCATTGGTGTGAGAAAGAGATGGACAGCGTGGTCAGTGCCAACTATCGCACCACGTAATGAGTTGGTGTGTAAACACAGAGGATATCTGCTCTATGGAGCTAAGTAGATTTTTCAGATTGGTAGATTATATAGGGAGGTTGATAGGGGATGAATGATGAGAAGACTGAGCGCAATGGGTCGATAGGCCTAAGTGCATCACCAGCATGTCCCCGAGAGGGCCCGCCGGTGCGTTTCCGCTCTGACATCGACTGTCGACTATCGACTATCGACTAAGTTATCTCTTAACCTGTAGGGGACGGGAAAACCACTATAGTGGCTCGACCATAGATAGACACTTTAAATATGAGTATTTCCCAATATTAGAGACACATATTATGTGTTTTTTATAGTGTAACGGGCAACCGGCCGCGTGTGAGATGGCGACGGGCTGCACGCACAAGGTGCGCAAAAAATAACGCGCAAATTAGAAATAATGTTAGGACTGGATCTGCGGAAGAAATGAACGATGCAATGCACTCAAGAATTTTCAACATCCCGAATTAAAGGGAATGGGGCGCCAGGCACTGTAAAATAAAATCTCGCGAGCAGTGCCTCTCGCAAAAAGAATTTACTTTGCACGATACGGACTCTCGCTCCGGCTACTCAGCGGAGAGTCGTGAGGTCGTGATCGGCAAAGCTGCCGGAGGTTGCGGACAACACAATAATAGTAATACACAAAAATAAATAATTAACTCAGACTTAACTCTAGATGTGCCTTTATTTAGCCAGCAACTTAAGGCGCGCGGCTTTCCAAATAGGCAATTACAATTAATTCAGAATTTAACAAAATACGATTTACAATTTAGATTATTCAATGGTTTTTAGAATTTAACAAATCAAATTAATAGTTGAAATTTCAGATTTACTTCACAAGATTTTCAAGTTTTGAATTTAACAATAAAATTAGAATCAAATTAACTCCACCAAAAATGTACGCGGACGCTAATTAATCATCAAAAGGCGCATAAAGGAGCAACAAAAGAATACAAATGCCTTATGAAAAACGCGCAATCAAGGGAGAGGCACGAGCACCCTAGCGTAAAATCTAATTGCCTCAACATAGGCGAACAAAACCACTTATCTTTCGCAAAATGGATTGCCACCTTGTCTTGCCGGTTTGAAACTGCCGAGTGTATCTGGAGATGTTGCTCGGCCACGAGGCCTAAATGAAAGAAGGCAAGCCGCGAAAGAGTAAAGAAAACGTGGGTTCGCCACGGAACAAATTAGAAAATTAATACAATTATGGACTTTTAAGTCAAGTAACGCGGCGCGGAAGTTGCTCCAGGCGATCCTCCCTGTACGCCAGCCAGTTGCGAAGTTGCAGAGCGCTGGTTCCCTCGGTGAGGCCAAGGCACCGACGCTCGTCGTCTCGTCGGCATCACCGCTGCTGATTGGTCGCGTTAGCTCGGGTGATTCTGGAGGGCCAGTGTGAAGGTGAAAACACCTCGCCTTCCGCCTCCTCATCACTCGCCTGTCCTGAAAAATAGGGGAGGTAAGTGCTGGTTCAAGTAAATATTATTCCGAGCCGCAGCGAGTTTAGCTCGCTTATGGAATTTTCCTATAGTTGTGCGGCTCGGCAGCACTGCCTTCAAGCAATATCTTACAGGCTTAAATCGATGAAATTAAATGGGAGGCAATACTCATCTTTTTAGATGAACTGGACCCTCCGTTGCCCTTGGCTGTTATCCCAGCAACGGCGTGCCTTGGATGACGACGGCGATCGGTACCTGGCTCACTTCGGTGCGCATCTGCAGGTATCTTGGCCGAGGCATCTTCCTCTAGAATATGAAAGCGCTTCCGCGGAAAAATACTATTTCTAACGCAATTTAGGCAGTGGTGGAGGGACGTCCCATCTGGCTGCTTGTTTACCAATCAAACTGACACGCGGAGTAACGCGCGAAAAAGCGCCACGTTACAATAGAAAATACTGAAAAATTGAAAATATCAAAATTCACCGTCCTCTAAAGGTTAACAATATTATATAAATTAATATTATTAATTAACTCTTAATAAAGAAGATAAAACCTTGATCGTTAAACTAAGACTATTCCTTGAGCAAAAGGAATAAATATTGGAGAGCATCTTTTTTTCGAAAAATCTATGTATCACAAAGAGATTTTTTAATCTTTTTTAATTTTCCAAAAAGGTTTTTTTAGCACATTAGAGACTACATTTTCTACAAAAATTTAACACTGAAATCTTTACCCTCGGTTGAATTTAGAAACGTTGAAAGGAAGGTTTCTAATCAACCTTTCCGAAAGGTTGATTATGAACGTTTCAAAACCTTCAAAAAACGTTGATTTAACTTGATTTTCAACCTTTTTTCCGACGTTTCCTAGGTGAGCGATGTAAACGCTGATTTTCAACCTTTTTTTTTTTTGAAAATTTTTGAAATTTATATTACCTTTATCATTAAATGATACGTACATATCGCTCATCTAGGAAACGTTAAAAATCAACGTTTACATTGTTCACCTAGGAAACGTTGACAAAAAGGTTGAAAATCACCGTTTATATCGCTCATCCAGGAAACGTTGAAAAGAAGGTTAAAAATCAAGGTAAATCAACGTTTTTTCAAGGTTTTGAAACGATTAGAAACCTCCTTTTCAACGTTTCTATTTTCAAAACACGTAATGAATAGGTTTTTTTAATACCTTCAACTTTCTCTTTTACTTATTTTCGATAACACGTATATTTTCACAGTTATTCTCAAAAAACTGATTTTTGTAATTTTACTAATTTTTTTTTTTTTTTGTAACAGAACACTACCCTATTGAAAGGGTCTTTTAAAACTCCATAAAATGATGCAGAAACCGCATAAAAACTGATAAATGATAGATCGGATTTTATAAAATTTGTACATTTTTATAGTATTTTATAAGATAATTTCCACGGGGTAACTCACATTAAAATTTGATCCCCTATATCACCATATTATTTGTTTTCATGTAGTAATTTATGTCACCAATTCTCTATAATGCCTGGACTATAGAGAGAAAGTGGAAAAAGAGGGAAAAACAAAAAGGAAAGTAAAAGCAAAGAAAACAAAGTAAAGCCATGAGAAAGAGAGGGTGAACAAGAAGCAAAAAGGAGAAAAGGGGGTGATAAATGAAAACAAGGAAATGATGCAAAAAAAGAGTAAGAAAGTGAAAGAAAATGAAAAGAAAAAAATGTAACAGGAAAAGTAAAGCAAGAGAAAAAGTAATAGACAATAAGAGAGAACGAGAGAAGCAAAAAAAACAAAGAATTAATAAGCGAGTGGAAATAAAATGGAAAGCAATTAGAAGAAAAAAAAGACAAGAAACAAATAATATAAAAGAGGAAACAAACGAAAAGAAAAATCATAAAAAAAGAAGAAAACAAAAAAAAAGAATAACTGAAAAACAAAAAGAATATAAAACAGAAGGAAATGGATAAAAAAAGGAAATGAAAATGTCCAAGCTAAAGGAGAAATAGATTTACGTTTATATTTGTTCTAAAATGAATACTTTCTGTACAATTTCCTGTTGCTACTTTTTTTTAATTCTTTAAGTCGTGAGGGTATTCCTAAACACCTGGACATCGTCTACAAAATTCGTTCCTCTGGTATTATTTCTTATTTGTAACATTGATAAATATAAAAAATATAACAGCTTCGCCAATTTTCAAAATAATGTTATTATACTAAATTTATAATAAACTATATAAAATTTCGAATAAGTAACATTATAATAAAAAAAGTACTGCATAGAAATTTGTAAATATTTTTGTACATATACAAAAAAAAACAAGAAAACAATTACGAAAATTTTTAAAATTGATATTAAATTACTTTCTTTTGCAAGTATAAAAAGAGGCAAACCTAAATAGTGTCAATAAAATATTCTTAATTACTTATTTGAAACTCAGAAACAATACAACACAGAGATTCTAAACTTTGCATTTTTTTTTCCATATAAATTAAACCATACTTAACAAGTAAAAGTACTGAAATCAATAGATCCCAGAAAGTCAAGATTAATCTTCCAAATAGTTATTTTTACTGAATTACGCAGTTTGTTAACAAAATATTTTTTTGGAATTTATTTTCTTATGATAGTATAAAAAGAAGCAAGTCTAAGGATATCCATCAAATATTCTTAAATATTTAATTAAATGACAAAAACTTTAAAGATATAAAAAGAGTTTAAAAAAATAACCCACATAGCATGAAATATTTCTACAAGGTTTCTACAAGGTTTCTTTGCAAGGTTTCAAACCTTACAGAAATATTTCACCGAAAGGTTTCTAAAATATTGATATGTCCGCGCCCGAATCCCACAGAAATATTTCAATGAAATGTTTCATACATATTTTCAGGAACTATATTTTAGTTATATAATTAATTGCAATTTCGCTTAATATTATGTCGTGCCTGCTTACACGTAACGTTATTTCGAAACTTCAAAATTTAAATTACTCTACTTTAATGATGGTAGTTACCTTACACCTTATACACGGCTCAAATTTTAATTAACTTTTTGTAATGTCTATAAAGCGGGGAGGACAAAAAATGTTTAATTAATTTTACTTATTTTAATACAATAACCGAATTATCGCTTTAAACTCCACGGGATAGATCGATAGCAAAATGTCGTCACTAAAAATAGTCGCAACAAAAAGAAAAAATGTAAATTTCCAGAAATTTTGTTATTCCAGCGACGGTCACCCTGAACCCGTCGAACTAGGATGACGTCAGAATTTATTGCTTAATGTTCTCCCTATTGAAAAATCTTACGTAAGATCTTACGTCAATCTTATGCCAAAATCTGATCTAAATTTTTTTTATTTATAAAGGACTAAACACCGTGCAAAATGTGGGTAAGAATTTTTTTTCGATGGGACTTAGAATTTTTTCAGAAGCGGATCTTAGAAATTTTGCTACACATCTGAAAAAATTCTAAGTCCCATCGAAAAAAAATTCTTTAATAACGAGTTTACCCACATTTTGCACGGTGTTTAGTCCTTTATAAATAAAAAGTTCAGATCAGATTTTGGCATAAGATCTCACGTAAGATCTTACATAAGATCTTACGTAAGATTTTTCAATAGGGCTCTAATTAAGAGATACAATTACGCCTTGGGACGAGTTAAGTAAGCGACTCCCTGCTAAAACTTGAGTATTAAAACAGATGAAATAATTAAAAAAAATTCGATATCTTGCGTATCGATCTAACCGACGTCTCGCCTTCTTTTCCCTATAGTTACTGAATTTAGGATATATATTTTCAGGAAGGGTTTTTTCCAGTTTTTAGTAAGGTTTCCATGATATTTTTAGTTGTCAAAAATAACCTTTTATGAAAATAATTGTAAAAGGTTCCTAAAAGGTTTTAATAACATATTTTAAGAAAGATTTCCAAAATCTTTAATGGAATATTTCTTGCAGTGTTTCTGTCAGCTTTCAGCAAGATTTCTTGTACATGTTTAATTCTGGTAAATAACCTTTTATTGAAATAATTTTAAAAGGTTCCTAAATGGTTTCAGAAGAATATTTCATGAAAGATTTCCAAAAGTTTTAATGAAATATTTCTTGTAGAGTTTCTGTCAGCTTTTAGCAAGGTTTTTACCATATGTTTAATTGCCGAAATGAACCTTTCATTAAAAGAATTCTAGAAGGTCTCTAAAACGTTTCAATGAAATATTCCATCAAAGATTTCAGAATCCTTTCATGATATATTTCATGATAGGTTTCTGCTAGTTATTACCAAAGTTTCGTGGATATGTTTAATTGTCGAAAATAACCTTTAATTGGAATTATTCTACAAGCCCTATTGAAAACAAATATGTATTTTTATTACGTATTTTTGATTCGTAACAAAAATACGTATACAAATTACGTATGAAATGTTCGTAACACAGCGTTCAAATTTGTATGGTATTTTTGATACGTACTTTTTTAATCTTTATTTATTATGTTATTTAAAAAAAAAAAATTAGTTTGTAGCCTGCTATACTGCCAATTATGGGGATTATCATATCTATGATAACACTCAAACTGGGGAAATGAGCTTAAAGATGATTATTTTATCCATATTAGAAATAAGATCACGTACCAAAATTATGTAACAAAATAAGGTAACAAAAATACGTAACTTTTATGAAAAAATTATGTAACAAAAATACGTAACTTTTCTACGTAACTTTTATACGTATTATTGTTACCTTATTTTGTTACATAATTTTGGTACGTAATCTTATTTCTAATATGGATAAAATAATCATTTTTAAGCTCATTCCCCCAGTTTGAGTGTTATATCATAGATATGATAATCCCCATAATTGGCAGTATAGCAGGCTACAAACTAATTTCTTTTTTTTTAATAACATAAAAATAAATGAAGATTAAAAAAGTACGTATCAAAAATACCACACAAATTCGAACGCTGTGTTACGAACATTTCATACGTAATTTGTATACGTATTTTTGATGCGTAACAAAAATACGTAATAATAATACATATTTCTTTTTAATAGGGAGGTTTCCGAAAAGTTTCTCTGATATGTTTTATGTAATATGTCTGAAACCTTTCATGAAACATTTCTTGAATGGTTTTAATAACTTTTATAAAACATTTTCAAGAATCTTTAAAGAGAATGCTTGTGAAAAGGTTTCGGCCATCTTTCAAGTAATATTTCTTGAAATTTGATGGCGAGCTTTTTGTGAAATATTTTTTTAAATATTTTTGCAACGTTTTTGCTTCGTTTCCTTGAAAGGTTTTATATTTTCTAAAAAAAAAAAATTTAGTAAAACCTTTCTAAAATGTTCCTGAAAGGTTTCAAGAAATATTTCTGTCAAATGTTTTTGCAAGGTTTAGATAAACTGCAGGCAAGGTTTCAGCTAGATTTTTCGGAAACCTTTCTTTGAATCTTTCTCAGAAATATTTCATGCTATGTTGGAAGAGTCAAGTCTTATCATTTCCAAATTATAACTTACTAAATTTGGCAGTTTATTATTAATGTAATTCATATTACTAAGTTATCCACAAACCCCAGATTTTACAGTTTTTTGATTATAAATTAAAATATGTTAAATTAATAAAAGTACTGAAATTACAAAAAAGAGTCAGACTTTAGTTAGAACTATTAAAAAAGAGTATAGAATTGACTCTTTCAGTACTTTCATTAATTTTATAAATTTTAATTTATAATCAAAAAACTGTAAAATTTAGGGTTTGCAGGTAGACTAATACATGTAACAAAATCATAAAGCTGTGCATGCTCTATCTCACTCGCATCTGTGAATGCAACATAACCTAAACTTTTATTTATATTTTTTTCTCCTTTCTAACTTAATGAAATCTTCCAAAAATTTAACAGTAGCTTCATCAAGTTTTTTTTTCGAAACGAAAAATCTTTAAATCTAGTTCAAAATGCTAAAAATGGTGAACGCAATACATGCAACAGTTTTAAGTTAGAATAGCGGTTTCTGAGTAATTTACTTTGAAAACAAATATTATAAGGTTTTGGGGTCGCTAAAATAGTTTACAAGAATTTTTGGGGTTTTTGATTCTATTCAAATTGACTGCATACATAATAGCAAACACATTATGGTCAACATAATTTTGTATATCCATCTTGGTAGTGTAAATAGTTATTCAAGTCCACAAATTCAGTCCACATTCATTTCATCATCCATTATTTTTAAAATAATTCTTGGTTAGTTTGCATAAATCTTGATTTACGATGTATGTGGAATAGTCTCACATTGTTGTAGTCATTTCATTTTAGCAATAGTTTTTGCTTTATCAAAAGAAATCTGGATCTAGGGCATATTTGAAAGAGTCTTGCATTCTAACACTAATTTGAATTAAGTCATAGTTTTTGCTCCATGTGAATGAATCTGAATTTGTATCAATATCTATTTTACTTAAATTGTTAGTAATTTATATTATTATATTTTTAAATACATTCAACCACACATAGTATAAAGAATTGTATGAATTAAAAAAAATTAAAAAAGTTCAAAAACTGAATAATTTCATAAAATTGAAGAAATTTCAAAGGATTTTTAACTATATAAAATTATATGTTAATTATGCAAATATTTTTAATTTTTTTCTTTTAGGGGATTTCATAAAAACAGAATTCTAGAAGTGTAAACTATACTTACAGAAAATAATTATATAAATAAATGCTCAAGAATTTTATATTAAAAAATTTATTGAAATTTTAAAATAGTTCATATTTATGTAACAATAATTATCTCTGCTTAAAGTATTTTGAATTTCCACTGTAATAGAATAAAAAATTACTATTATATACTTCGCTGTTATATTTTTCACTGCTTATACCTATAACTATATAATATTATGAATTGTTATTTATTAAATAATACTATTTAACATTACCTTAAACTTTCAATGTTTGAATTTCTTTTTATAACTATGATATAATATTTCCATTTTTCTTTTTTTTATTGTATCAGTCAATATGAACACTAGTTGCAAATTTTTCCATTATAACCACAACAACGTTTGTTTACATATTCCGAATTATAGCAGCTTGTTTACTAAGTGAGACTGCAGATAATAACGACCTTGAGGCTAGAGTTGAGCTAGACTGACAAACCAACACAGAACTGAGAAATGAAAAAAATTTATTACTTATTATATCTATACATGTGAATAGTTAGACCCAAATTTAGGGTCTTAAGGCCCTTGCAGGTAAGGAAGGAACGATTACGCTAAAGGCCCCTATAGATACAAGAAAGAGGAACGTGAGGAAGACCAGCTGCAGCAAAATGCATTGTTTCCATTGGTGAAAGTTATATGGAGAGTATTATTTTTTTTAATTAAAATAATATCGATTAAGAATATCTGTGACTGGGCTGGTACTGATCTTTCCTAGTGTAATAAATTTATAGATCCGGGTTTATCAGGTTGGACAAATTGTATTATATTAAATATGGAAAGAATGAGCTCCAATATAATAATTCACAACGAATTTAATTCATATATAATAAAATCAGTGGACGGGGCCAGGACACGTCTCGGCTGCGCCTCGGAAGCGAAAGAGCGGGGCACCACCCTCGCTCGCACAAAAAAAAACAGGGACTACCGGAGACGTCCTTTACTACACGAATATTCATGGAGTGATGGCCTAGAGTAACGTGCATTCTTTCCGTTTCTTTAATAAACCCTAGACACACAGTATCAGAACCAGTTGTACTTTCCCACAATATTTAAAATAAAATATCCATTTCTCTTTTAAGGGGATGCCTAACTTAATTTTCGTGCTCTACTATACCGACGATTCTCTATGTTCTGTGCTAACCTCTAAGGCAAATTTGATTTTTCAAATAATTTTGAAACGGCTTGCTTAATGGCAGTTCTGTTTGCATCAAAATATTATTTACAATTCGTAGAATGTGCGTAAACTTCTTTTTTGGCTGATTTCAATTCCAATTGAAAAATAAGTCAGTATTTTCAGCAATAGGAAATGAAATCAACCAAAAAAGAAGTCTACGCACATTCTACGAATTGTAAATAATATTTTGATGCAAACAGAACTGCCATTAAGCAAGCCCTTTCAAAATTATTTGAAAAATCAAATTTACATTAGATACTATAGCAGAGAATATAGAGAATTGTCGGTACAGTAGAGCGCGGAAATTATGTTCGGCATCCCCTTAATCTTTAATAAGATTAAGAATACTTGTAAAATAGTAGCTTATTGAGTTCAAGATTTTTATTGCATCTTAAAACCTAATCAGTCATTAATATTCTCTGTATGAAATTTAATAAATTTAACTCTAATATTGTTGATTGTATAATTTATAAAATGTAATGTATTCAAGTTTCTTAAAAGATGATTTCACTGCAGTATTCTTCCTCGATATTAAAGCCACATTTGACAATGGCATTCCTAGTATTCTCTGTACAATTCTTATAATGGACTTAGGTCTCCCTTGGAACTTTTGTAAATTTATTTTCAACCTTACCTCTAACAGGTCTGACTTTTTGACAATATTCAGCGAGACCTACTGGCCCTTGTACTCTTTGCTAGGCCTCTTGCAATAGGTAATTTAATAATGAACAAAAGTGCCACAGACGCTTTTGCTTTAAAGCGCATTTAAGGTGAGTTTAACTCCAAGTGCAAATTAGGTGAGTTTTTTGTAAGTGCGCATAGACAGAACTTTAATTAGGAGGCTGAAATCAAGCAAAGTCATAAATAAAAATTCCTGCATGTTGATTTGTCATCTCAAAAATTAGCTGAACAGTAAACACTGTTTGGTATTTTGCTCACTTGTTTGTTAATTCAATCGAACCGGTTCAGTGCTCTTTTTAATCAACTAAAACTTTTCTCATAGCATTACTTTGATTGATCCATTAGTTTTTAAAGCAGGAAAGAAAAAACTACAAAAAATGGATGCTTTGCATTAAACAATTAATAACAGTTTAATTAATCAGATTTGGATGGAGATGAACTGGATCCATATGGAATCCAGTCCATCTATATGTATATTTTCAACCAGTTATGTATTATTCTTTGTAAAAATGGCATAAATGTTGTCCGAGACCTAATTTTATTATAAAACAAGTTTGTTTTTTATCTTCATTAAGTGAACTAAAAATAGTACTAGTAAAACCTTTTACACTGTAGTGTGATTGTTAAGTACACAGAGTGAATAAAAGTTATAATTTTAAATAATTTTATTTAATGCCAGTATATACTTTACAATATTTTTATTCAAAATCATTTGAATCATAGTTAATCATACTACTGTGTAATATCCACCAATTATCCAAAAATCCAATATCAATTATTCTTTCATAAAACATTGTCAATTGAGGTTTAAGATATGGGCATACAGTTTTATAAAGTACACAATTGGAATCACTATTATCTAACCAAAGTACTGAAATTATTCCTAAATTTAACCGATGTAAAAATCCTTCATTACAACACTGTTCCAGCCATTTTATGTAGTGCGTACTTACAGGATTTCTAATTACCTCTCCAATTTGTAATAATTTTAATTGACTATCTACAAGTTGCTCACGAAATGTAAGTTCATCTGGATTATGCTTTAAGCCATAAGAACAACCTGCAACAGCTAAAATAGAATATAATTATTATAAAATAACCTGAACTTAACTCAGGAAAAATTGATTTTGATTAGTATAATTATGTATCACTGATTTCTCATTCTTAGTTTCAGTATACATAATGAAAAAGTTAAAATGGAATCAATATTAATGTTTAGAAGATATAATAAATATTATATTTAAAAATTTTATATTTTTCAAAATATAACCAAAAGAAAAATTAATTCAATGATATATTTCTAAAATTTAAAAAAATTTTGTGGCTATTAAGGGAAACTTTTTAATTACATTACTTTACAATTACAGACTTTGTAAGTTCTCACAGCAAATACATAGCAGCAATAAAATTTTCACAAAAGTATATGAAATAAGTTATCAATTATGTCAATATTTAAAAAATAACTGATTTATATAATTAGTACATATATACCTGCAAGATATCCTATTGACTTAATAGGATGCTTTTTGAAACTTTTAGAGATATCCATAGCTACTTCTTTGTAATCCAAATATAAATTTGTCCAATATTTTACTGTAAACAATATTATTCAGTTATAAAAATTCAGTTACAAAAAATAATTCTTAGTTTTCAGTAGTAATAAGTGAATAAAAGTTCAAAATAACTTAAAAATTTCAAGTTATATCGTTACATGATTATCAATTAATTTACATACTGAAAAACTTGAAGTTATCAATCACTGGAGTATTTTCAGAGAAATATTTTGTATGTATAAGATATTAAAGATATTAAAAAAATTTAGTATATTTTAATATTTCTTATAAATCAACATAGCTTCCAAAAGTAGATAGAAATTTGCTTACATACATTTAATGTAAACCTATTAAAAATTAAAACTCAAGATGTACGAGCACAAATGCAAACAGTATATTGTTTTTGTAATCTGACATTTCATAAGACTGTGGTATGACAGATTCTTAGCTAACAATACATTTGATAATAAAAGATTACCAATAAAATGGTTTTTAGTTTCAACAGTGAATAACCAACAAGCATATGGACATCAAATGTCCAAGTATAATAATAAAAATAAAGTTTTTAATCGCTGTGGTTTACTTAGACAAAAATAAAATTTACATACCCCAGGTTTCTATAATGTTCCTTCATATTTTTGTTTTATTTCGGAAAATTTGATCGCTTTACGATTCTTCAATTGCGTTAAAGACAATAGTTTTCTGTTATTAATAATATGTATTTCTTTAATTGTTTTAATTAAAATATAGGATTTTTTGAAAAACATTTTACGACTTTTTTGTTGTATAAATTATTAAGTCCATATAACAAGTCCTCGGTAATCCGAGCATAATCTTTATGCTTACGGTTACGAGTCAAACAGTTTGCTCGTAATTCGGCCTTAAGGGCGAGACTCAATCGAAGCGTCCGACTTAGGGCGTATTATGTAATAAACGATAATGCTACGTAGAATATTCCCAATAAGCGCGCAGCGCTTATATTCTATATATTATTTTACGATGAGGCGATCTCCCATCTCCTCACTCGCATGTCCTTGTCGGTCACAGTCGTCACAGTCTTATATACCTTACACGTGTATTTAACATTACTTATATTACACATACGCAATGTATATATATACGCGTAACATACATGATACATACGTCATATAGTAACGCTGTACTTCATCAATGTTTTTCTTCTGTATCTAAAAGCAATGACTGTCCTCTTAATAAAATAATAAAATTAAGTTATACATTTACATAAAAACATAAATTCATTATTATTACTAGAATTTTTAATTTTTTAATTAACAAAAAACAAGGAGAAAAAACAAAATATGGTACACTATTTCCTTATAATGTATTTTATTGATGCATCCTTTTAAAATGTAACAAACTAAAATGTTTAATAAAAACAATGAATTCCTTACTTTTTGCATTTTAGAATATTTTTTTGGCAAGTATTTATTTTAAAGCATCTATCGATAATTTTATTGCAACTTACTTTTTACATATTTTATGAAATTGAAAGTTTAAATTATTTTATTCATTAAAATGAATTAAAATGATGGAATTATAAATACTTTTCATAATTATGTTTTGTAGTACTAACGTTAATATTTAAATTGAAATTATTATATTAAGTTTGCATAAGTAGATGCATACAGTTATATATGCATATAAGTGTGTGAGCGTGCGTGTGTGTACATAAACAAACACTCACGTATACAGACACACGCAAAAAATTTGTATGAAAACGGATAGATCCACATTTATTCATTTATTTGAATGCAAACTTTATTGTTTCAATTTAACAAATTGAAAATTGTAGCTTCTGTTAATAAATTCTAAAAATTTGTTTGATACAATATTTGTTTATGTTTGTACTAAAGTAATTATATAAACAAATTTGGAATGTATTGTAGATATTTATTAAGATTAAGAAGACAAAAATGAAAATGAGATAAAAAATTGCAGGTAAAATTTTATGTTAGTTTAATCTTAACCTTCAAAGACAATTTATTTCCTGTATGTTTCAAAATAAAAATAGGGCTTTTAAAATATACTTATCAGTTTATCTTTTAACTTTTATTTTAAATGTTTAAAAAAAGTTATACAAATGTCTATAAAGCAAGTAAGAAAATTGTATTGTTTTCAAAATTTGTTTTACTCAAAACATCTGTAAGTTTTAAATTGGGTGCGGTAATTTTATTTTAAAAAAAATTATATAAAAGCTTTATTCGGTTATAACATTACTCTTCCGTTGTAGTTGTTTAAGCTGTTTCAATATTGTACTAGTATCAAACTAGGCTTTTAAAAATCTAATTAAAATTTCAATTAAAGTATAAATAAAAACATTTATGTACATACATGTTAACTAAAATTTTATAAGCAAATATGATTACCAATACCTACTATCTATATATCCTACATATACATTCAAATCTAAAATAATATAAGCTACTGTTTATATTTTTTCTTTTGAAATTAATGAATTACTTTTCAAGAAATTATTGATAAGACTTTTTTTATCTTTGTAATTTTTTATTGAATTTTGAATATTAAAACCAGGAGAATTTCCTTAAGAATATTATAATCTAACTACTATAATTTAAAAAAAATTTGTTAAAACAATTAAAATATTAATGTCACAAAGTATAGTAAATATTAGTTTTTGGATTTATCTAATTATTGTTCAATGAGTTATAGTGAGTATATAGCATTGAGTACTATCTTTCTTTACGAAATATCAAATTAATATTCACAATAAAATATGGCAAGTGGGTAGGAATTAAACAAATTTTTGTAAATATAAAACCTATACGGTATGCGTGAACAGTGTTTCAATTACATTATTAAACATTCCTATAAACAGACCCGTAAAATACAAATAATAATGGATATGAATTATTCTAATCCACAACAATATATTTACAATTCATTTTATCTACAGTAACAAATGTAATAAAAGGATTTATTATTCTTATTGGATTCCATTATCATAATAGTTCCTGACTAATAAAAGCACATATTATTGGGATGATCAAATGAAAATTTCATATGATTTTCATGATTGTTACATCTTAATTATGTAAGGTTTTATGTCAGGTTTTACATGTAAAAATCTAAAGAATAATGTAAAAAATTATTTGCTAATCCATATAATCAAAAATAAAATTAGATGATTGGTTTTAAAGTTTTTTTACCATATATATTTATAATAAAAAAATTTTTGAAAATTGGATATTTAACATAAGATCTACTTGAATGAAAATATCCATATGGATGGATTGGATTCCTTATGAAAGAGAGAGGTTAAAAAACCATCAAAGAATCAAAACGGTCCCAGCTGTTAAATGTTTACCGGGCATTTGTAAACGAAATGATTAAAAACAAACAAAACGTGGTTGACATCAGAGGAGGCGAATATACTTAATGTATTTAATCTTCATGTGATTTAAGCTCTGCAAGATAATTTTTTAAAATAATAATCACGTGATCTGCATGTGGTCTTCATGTGATAATCATATCCCACATAGCATGAAATATTCTTGTGAATGATTCAAAAAAAGGTTTCAACAAAGCCTTGCCTAAACAAAACAATTTCTCAAACGTTTACAGAAGAATTTTCAAAAATACTTCATAAAAAATTTCCCTATTGAAAATACACATGGTGATGAAAAAAAGGTTTTGGAACCTGGTACGTCCATGAAGAGGATCAAATTTTGGTCTTTTACCAATTTTGGATATTTTAGTCTTTTACCATTTTTCGATATTTTGGTCTTTTACCATTTTTTGATATTTTGGATAATTGTCGAGTTGTTAATAATGAAAAAATACGAAAATTACGGTAATTGGCCAATCAGCGCTCGAACTAGCGACAGTAGGCGGGACTTACTCGAATGGGGCGAGAGCCACGCGGAGAGGGAAGTTCCGTTTCGCAATCTAGTAGCCTCTCTCTCTCTCTCCCCCTCTCCCCCTCTCTCTCTCTCTCTCTCTCTCTCTCTCTCTCTCTCTCTCTCTCTCTCTCTCTCTCTCTCTCTCTCTCTCTCTCTCTCTCTCTCTCTCTCTCTCTCTCTCTCTCTCTCTCTCTCTCTCTCTCTCTCTCTCTCTCTCTGACTCGATAGAGCTCTCTCTCTCTCTCTCTCTCTCTCTCTCTCTCTCTCTCTCTCTCTCTCTCTCTCTCTCTCTCTCTCTCTCTCTCTCTCTCTCTCTCTCTCTCTCTCTCTCTCTCTCTCTCTCTCTCTCTCTCTCTCTCTCTCTCTCTCTCTCTCTCTCTCTCTCTCTCTCTCTCTCTCTCTCTCTCTCTCTCTCTCTCTCTCTCTCTCTCTCTCTCTCTCTCTCTCTCTCTCTCTCTCTCTCTCTCTCTCTCTCTCTCTCTCTCTCTCTCTCTCTCTCTCTCTCTCTCTCTCTCTCTCTCTCTCTCTCTCTCTCTCTCTCTCTCTCTCTCTCTCTCTCTCTCTCTCTATCTCTCTCTCTCTCTCTCTCTCTCTCTCTCTCTCTCTCTCTCTCTCTCTCTCTCTCTCTCTCTCTCTCACAATGACGAGAGGAGGATGTAGTGTATGTCACCGAGTCTCGCTATTCTCTCTCTCTCTCTCTCTCTCTCTCTCTCTCTCTCTCTCTCTCTCTCTCTCTCTCTCTCTCTCTCTCTCTCTCTCTCTCTCTCTCTCTCTCTCTCTCTCTCTCTCTCTCTCTCTCTCTCTCTCGAGCGCGAAGATCTCTCTCTCTCTCTCTCTCTCTCTCTCTCTCTCTCTCTCTCTCTCTCTCTCTCTCTCTCTCTCTCCCACCTCTCTCCCTCTCCCTTCTCTCCTCTTCCCCTCTCTCTCTCTCTCTCTCTCTCTCTCTCTTACGTAAGGACTACGTAAGATATTACGTAAGATTTTTCAATAGGGGGGCTCAGGTTCGAATTCCGACCGGGGCGGCTTTTTGCAGAAATATGAGAATAATATACGGTTATTGAGTGCGTGCGGCGTGCATTCAATTGAGAGACAACGCGGGGTAACAGGCATTAGCTCCTCCAACGAACTTAATACATCATCCTGCAGTATCTGCTCCTTGGGAAAACTATCAAAAGCACCGTTCACCGAATACAAAAAGGGTGTAAAAGAAGTTAGAATTAATGCACAGCAACTTGTGCTATAAACCAAAATTATCAATGGAGGCACCAAATATTTTTTAACATTCCTGGACGATCATTCAACAAGGGTCATAGTGTACTTTCTGTCCAAGGACCAGGAACACAAATACTTACTACTTTAGATAAACCTGGTACAAAATCAGTGCCAAGAAAAATTAAACGCACTTAGAACAAATAATTGATCTTTGTCAGATCAGAAACAATTGTTTCACTCTGCTTCTAAATAACTTCCTTCTACTATGCTTTAAACGATTTTCTTAAAAAATTATTTTTATAATGTAATCATCAATTGCATTTCTTATAATTTAATTTGTAAAACCTATTTTTACATTTGCAGTTGATACGAGAACACCGATCAAGTGGACTCGATGATGCCAAGCACATACTAAATATAAGTGGAATCCTTTTTTTTAAATCTGAAGCTCTATATAAACAAAAAGATTTATGGTAAGCAAAGCTTGTTTCTTCTATTGTTTTTTAAGGGACAAAATAATGTAAGAATATTTTTTTTTCCATTTACAAATTTTACAATCTTTTTACATTTATCTTATTTGCACAGCGATCCTGTACCTGTATACGCAACTTATAAAGCCATTGCGAACTGAATTAGTAGAATGTTTTCTCTGGAATAAATCTTGATGAGCTTTAGTATAGTATATAAAAAAATGAAATTTTTAATCAATTCATTCTAAAATCTAATTAGGCCTAAGTTGCGAGTGCTTAACGTCTACGCCAAATTATAAGCAAATTGAGAGTTACAGCATATTTAATAGTATTTATATATAGATACATATACATACATTTTCCAAAAATGGTATTTTTCAATTTAGGACGACTAAAAATATTGAAATTTATCAAAATCTTTATGAGGCTTTACGTGGAAGTTAGGTATTCGGAGTAATAAATAATAATTAGTTTGAAATAATATGTAAAGGTTTATTTGAACCTTGCACATAAAGTAAAAGTAGAGTGTACAGTACAAAGCCGGAAGGGGGATTGAGAGAGTACGTTAACAGTTTGTACTAGTACCAACAAGACTATGTAATACCAATCTGGCGTTTCTTGCTTGCGTAGCCAATCTGCTGCAACTCGCGACGCCGATCCACAGCCAATCAATGACTATCACATGACTACGGACCCCTGCAACGTATTTTAGAATGATTACAGTGTGTGCGACGGTCTGCCGTGAATTTTCACAAATCGCAAGCTCGTACACCCTCCTATGTCGCCACTCTCTCATTCTCTCGCACTCATTCAACAATGATTCATATCGTTATAATTAATACTGACTGACTACTGACTTAGCCCACGAGGCGAGGTAGGCGGCGCGACTCACCCGTCGGCCCTCCTGAAAAAAAGAAAGAGAGAAAGAAGCACGTGTTGTTATCGGCTCGCACTCACGAGTAACAGGCGTAGGCTGTAACATGCTCCCAGTTTGAGATCAAACGTCGCCAGAAGTCCTGTCGGACCTTGGAAATAAATCGCCAAGTGGATTAAGTCGACTTTTTGAAAGAGAGTTTCTAAATGGAGAAGGGGCGAGGGCGAATGGCGGAATTGGGATCCGTCAATAGACTAAATAAGGAACGCGAATTTAGTATAGTAATACACGGCGTTCTGCTTCAGAGCACTCGTTAGCTGTAATGTTCTTGCCTCGCAGGCATTTCGAAAGCTGAAGAGTTGTTAATAAAGTCGAGCGAAGCCTATCCTTGAGAAAGAGCATTCTGTTTTTGTATCTCGGATGTGCGAGTGGCCTCTACGGACTTTAACATCTGCGGATGTCTCTTAAACCAATGAAAGATGATGGTAGAGACGCTTTAGAAAATCATCCTATCAGCGTTTGGAAAATGGATGTCGATAGCTTGCTTGCATAGTCAAACAAACAGTGGATCTATAGCGCCGCCTGTCAACGCGCCACACTTACCGACCGAACAGGTCGGCTCTAGCGTACCTTTGGCGCAAGAGCGCCGTCCCAGGAAGCAGACGCTGGTGCCTTGAGCCGTTTTCGGCATAAATTAGGCTCGCAACCTTGCTTCCGCCTACTCGTCCAGAACATCTCCAGTCTCATGGACCTCATTCTCCAGTGCGTCTCAAGTTCCACGAAGTTTCTCGCTAAGCCTCCTACTGCCTCGCCACAGCTCTGGCGTTGGCGAGCGCAGCCTGTAATTTGACTCAACTGTACATAGTGTAAATTCTACAAGCTTTAACGGACAACCTTGTTGCACTCACTGCCTTACTCACTCCCGGCTCCAAAAATAGCTCTTGTGTTCCTGGCCCCTGGAGGACCAGAGCACGAGGACTCCCAGTTCCAGTTCCAGGAGCCGTTCCTTATTCCTCTCTCTCATCATAACCGTTAAAGATCACCGCACAATTCGAGTCGAGGATTGTTATTTCCTTTAGAGGAGGTACACGCCATTTAGAGCAAATTAAACGACCGAGAGTGCAATCCAGATGATTAATTAATCGAGCGTGCAAGCAAGCGCCATAACCTACGTTGCTTGCGTCATAAAAGCGTAGATTTTATTGCAAATGGGATTGTCAATCAAGAGTCCGCAAGGCAAAGTCGAGCGGTTGAAAAGTTGTTCAGTGTATAATTGCCAGCGTGAGTGCAATTCCTGAGTTACGGCTGTGGCCCAGTACACTTTGCCCTGGAGCAGCAGTCCTGGAGGATTATCTTCTTTGACAGATCTACAAGTCCTAAAGATGTTAACGGATCAAAATGCGCATGTATCCTGATAAAATGGCGCGTTTTGTAGTTTTCTTGATGGATTCGTCTAAGCTTGTCTAATACTCAAATTTGTCATACATAGAGTCCCAAGTTACATATTGGAAGTAGAGTCTGATTTGATGGTGTCGTCTAAATTGAGTATTTTTGTTCCAGATTGTCTAATTACATATTGGAAAATGTAAATGAGTAAATCTAATTTTACGCGACAAAAAATGTTAACAAAAGCAATTTTGCTGACCACACAAACTACTGTAATCATAGTTGCAACCTTTATATTAAAATCCGAGGTCACCGATAGCTTGTGCGGAAATGTGCGCTCCGTCAAGGGTCTATCAGCATTTGTACAATTACAGTTCTCTCGATTCGAATACGTGATATCATGTGAAAGACAGACATTATCGAGCAGATTCATACTCCGCACTCTTAAGGGGCTCCTTGATATGTGTATCGATTTCAAAAAATGGTAACCCGCTCGGAGAGAATTCTACGGAAGCAGCGTCTAAGCATTACTGTCTAGTACAACCCCTATCTTACAGCCGCATTACTGAATGGGTTGAACACCCCTTCTCTAAGCTCAACTCCTGGCAAGTTCCTTTCTGAGAAATCATCAACATTTCTGTTAGAACCAACAAATATAGCGTTTATTTTGCCAGTGTTAAGCCTAAGTCCAGAGCGCCCAGCCCACTCTGCCACTTCCTTTGCCGCAAGAGATAGCCGAGCCAGTCCCTTCAAAAATTCCTTTTTGGTGATAGGAAGGTAGATTTGAAGATTATTCTCATAAAAAATATGTTTAATTGTGAGGCCATTGACATACAGACAGAATAGAAGATAACCCAGAACGGATCCCTGTGGAACTCCCAGATTAGTTTCTATGTAGTCAGAACAACCATTATTTTGAGTAATCACAGTCTGAGAGTGGTCTTGTAAGAAAGCTTTAATCCACAGGAGAGCCATTCTGGAGACGAAGATGTTATATGTGTCGGCCCATGCTGGAAAATTTGCACAGAGAGTTCGCTGGAGAGGCGCCTAATGATATTTGCGTCATCGGAGGTCGACAACAAGTCAATATTCAGATCTCCCATTATAATTTTATGGCTGTAATCCACTAAAGGACCTTAGAACAGAAAAAAGATCAGAATTCCTCTGCATCTTAATTTTAGGAGGTCTATAAATTATCCAACAATAAATTTTCAATAAATCCAACCAATCGGAGAAGCTTCACTCTTCTGCACAGCACAGAAAAGGTATTCAGAGAGACTTGATTGCCCAGATCCCTGTGTGTTGGTTGAATTTAAGGGAGCCAGCCTGGGTTAAACTGAAAAAAAAAGACACTTTCCAGTGTAATAGGTATAACAATTGCATTCATCACTTTTGATTGCTGGAACTTTTTACACTTTAACTACTCATACAATTTAAGCTATTTATTCATTATTAAGACCCAAACAGTGTTCTTTACCTCTAGTATTGTTCCATCAAAAACATTTAAAATTTTTATTTATTTGTCCACTTGCCATAGCTTTTCTTGCAATAAAGTAACTTATATCTTACCGGACCAGGTTTAAAATACTCTTCATTACCTGCACTTCATATGTATCGGATCACTTTTCTGAAAAAAATTACATAAAAGATTATTGCAGACACTTTTTGTCCAAAATATTAGGCAATTACTAAGATTTTGCACGAAAATGGACAAAAAGTGTCTATTGTTATACCTATTATACTGGAAAGTGTATTTTTTTCAATTTAACCCAGGCTGGCTTCCTTAATAGTTTAACGTTGTAATCTTCCGTACATACAGGGCGACTCCCCCCCCCCCCCCCATTCACGTTACGATCCTGTCTAAAAACGGAAATACCGGATATATGGATGATGCTATCGTCGACCACCGACCCCAACCAGGACTCCGCAATACCAAATATATGGAAGAAGGGATGATCCGCAAGGAAAAGACGCAGTTGCTCAACGTGTGCTCCCTTATTGAAAAATCTTACGTAAGATCTTACGTAAGACAAGGGGTATCTTCTCGAAGGTACGGGGGTGGAGAGTATCGGATGAGGTCTCCATGTCCGACCACGAGCAGATCCGCTTTGAGCTGGGCGATCTGACCAAGGATGATCAGGCGAGAAGGAATCCCAGAAAAAAAACCTGGGACTTGTACTGCAGTCGTCTAAGGGAGAGACTCCCGGACAAAGCAGGCAGGCTGGAGAATATGGAGGAGATTGAAAAGTACTGTGGCAGTATACAAGCAGCCATAGTAGGTGCATTTGAGGATAGCTGTAGACCAACGAAGCGCAGACAGGGCAAAACGACACCCTGGTGGAACCCTAGATTGGGTGCCCTGCGCAAAGAGGTCGGCAAGCTGTTTAACAGATGGAAAAAGAAGAGAGGATCTAGGGAGCTACAGGCTTACAGTAACTGCAGACGAGAGTATAAAAAGGCTCTCGAGGCGGCCAAAAAGGAGGGTTGGAAGCGCTACTGTGAGGAACTTAACAGTATTCCGGAAACGGCTAGGCTGAATAGGATCTTGGCCAGGCCGACCGGAAGCGCTCAGCACCAGATCAGGAAATCCTCAGGGGAGTGGGCATCTGACAATGGAGAGGCTCTCGAGTGTCTTCTGATGGCTCACTTCCCGGGACTAAACTCTACGGATCCGCCGGAGCAACCTGCAGAGGAGTTCCTCGAACAAGACTGGGATCTGGCGGATAAGGTCATAACTAAGGATAGGATTAGATGGGCCATTGACTCATTCGAACCCTACAAAGCAGCGGGAGCAGACGGTATTTTTCCGGCCCTACTACAAAAGGGCGTGGACTTGCTGTTGGAACCGCTGGGTACAGCCTACAAGGCTTGTCTGGCGCTTGGTCATGTACCGAACGAATGGAAGAAGGCCAAGGTTATTTTTATACCTAAGCCCGGAAAACAGGCGTGAGAACGTAAAGGACTTCAGACCGATTAGCCTTACGTCTTTCATGCTCAAAACACTGGAAAGACTGGTGGATCGGGAAATCAAGGAGGGGGCCCTGATGACTCCCTGATGAACTCGTCCTCTGCACGCTACGCAACACGCGTACAGAGAGGGCAGGTCACTGGACTCCGCACTTGACGAGGCTACCACCAGAATTAAAAAAGGGATGAAAAAGAAAGGTATGGTATTAGCTGCTTTCCTGGACGTGGAGGGGGCTTTCAACTTCACGACAAGTAGCAGCATATGCCGAGGTGCAGAGAGACATGGTATTCCCAAGTCCCTGATTAGATGGCTACATAACTCACTAGTTGGGAGAGTAGTCAGGTCACAGTGGGGATCTGAGACGAGGGAGGGCCGGGTGTGGAGGGGCTGTCCGCAAGGAGGAGTCCTCTCGCCCACCGAATGGTCCCTCGTCGTGAATGAACTGCTGGTTAGGTTAAATGAGGCAGGCATATACGCGCAGGCGTATGCGGACGACGTCCTGATCCTGATTACTGGGCAGGACGAGTACACAATAGCAGGCCTAATGAACTTTGCGTTAGGCATTGTGGAGGTTTGGTGCAAGGAGGTTGAACTGTCTGTAAATCCTGAGAAGACAGTACTGGTCAACTTCACCACCAGATATAAGGTCAAAAAAATGGATCCCATTAAGCTATTCGGGAAAACACTCACTTTGTCCCATGAGGCAAAGTACCTGGGAGTGATTTTCGACTCGAAGCTGAACTGGAGCAAACACTTGGAAAGCAAGAAAGCTAGCTTTACGGCTGCTTTCTGGGCTTGCAGGAGAGCTTTTGGAGCTACCTGGGGATTAAAACCCAAGATGATCCTATGGCTCTACACGGCGGTCCTCAGACCAAGGCTCTTGCATGGGGCCATTGCTTGGTGGCCTCGTTGCAAATTAAAAACAGGTAACTTGCTCCTAGATAGATTGCAAGGGATGGTGACAAGGGGCATTACTGGGGCTAGAAAGTCCACACCACTGAAAGCTTTAGAGCTGGTGTTGGGCCTCCCACCCCTTGAGACTATGATAAGGGCTGCGGCACTTAAGGCGAAGATCAGGTTTTCTAAGGACTGGCACTTACACGAGGATGCGGAGATCGTCAATTCAATTGCCATGTATCAGAAGCGGAGTGTTAAGCTAGATAAGGTAACCCGCAACTACAGATTCGAAAGGAATTTTGAGGTTGCGGATACACACTAGGCGACGGAAGGGAACCACGTATATAAATGGTTCACGGACGGTTCGAAAAACGAACTGGGTGTAGGTGCGGCGGCGTGGCTAGAGGGGAGCAGTAGGGAGATTGTTCTCTCTCTAGAACCCCACGCAACGGTCTTCCAGGCGGAAGTCATAGCCATAAAAAGTTGCGTGGCAGCCATGCTTGAGGAGGAGTAGACAAATCGGAAGGTTGTCATACACTCCGACAGCAGGGCTGCCATTGCGGCTCTTAGCAAGGTGACGATCACCTCTTATGAGGTGCTTGCGTGCAGGACATCACTCGATGACTTAGCGAGGAGGTGTGACATTAAGTTAAAATGGGTAGCTGGCCATGCTGGCATTCGAGGTAACGAGAAGGCCGATGGGCTGGCAAAAAGAGGTGCGGCGGGGATCAGAGCAGAGGCCGTCGAGACGGCTATACCAAGCTGTGAGATTGATAGCAGAATTCAGGCTTGGATTAGTAAGGAACAGACAAGGAAATGGGATAGGTACGGGGAATGCAGGCACACAAAAGCGTTTATAGCGGAGGCTGCCCCGATAAGATGGGTGAGAGAGATGATCACTCTCCCAGAAAAGTTATTAGGAAGGTAGTGGAGTGGCTGATGGGACACTGCGACCTGGCACACTTCAAAAATAGGATAGGATTAGGTGCTGAGAATACCTGCAGACTCTGTGGTGTGAGTGAGGAAACCCCCTTACACCTCTTGTGTCTATGCCCCAGGCTGATGGGCGGTAGGCGCGGGGTGTATGAGGAGTGGCTTCTCGAACCGGAGCGGGTCTGCTCTATGGGGCTCAGCAGGTTTCTTAGACTGGTCGAATATATAGGGAGGTCGATAGGGAATGAATGATGAGGAGACCGAGCGCAAAGGGCCAATAGGCCTAGGTGCATCACCCACATGTCCCCGCGAGGGGCCGTGGGTGCGTTTCCGCTCTGACATCGACTATCGACTAACATAATTCCTACTGCATCTTAAAATCTAATCAACTACTAATATTCTTAGTATAAGAATTAATAAATTTATCTCTATTATTGCTGAATATTCGGGCGCATTTGGAGCGCTCGGACCACGCGTCCGCGATAGATTAATTTCCCGGGACGCGGGCTCTGTAACTAAGTGTTAGAGAGGCAATAAAGGTCTCATTGCTTTATTTTATTCAGGCGTGTTGTTTCTTCGGGTAGTCCGCGGGGTTTCTTCTGTAGAGTTAAGCAGCCGGCTTCATCTATACTGCAGGAGGATAGGAGCGCGGGCGCAAGGGACGCGCCCCACCGAAAGCACGCGAGTACGAAGGTGGGAATACGGGAGTACTATCACATTGTATAAGGTAAAAGTACCCCTTAGAAACGGTTTTTGTATAAGTATCAATTTAAAACGAAATTATAAATAATCTATAATGATTCTAGAAAAAATTAATAGTGTGTTCGAGAAACTAGGCTTTTTTCTTTAATTAGCAAGCTTTGTAATTACTTTTCATTTAAAAAAAATAACAATACGAATAAAAAAGAAGAGCTTGAATATGTACCTCGTAGAAACGCCGTTTTCAAATGGGTACCAATAAGAAACACCGAATGTCCGTATTAGAAACGCTTATCCAAACGTAGCTTAAATACCGAAATCTATAGCAAAATAATATTAGATAATTTTTGAGGAATAGGTATAAATAATTGGAAATATGTAATTAACACCAATTTATGAGAAATTTTTTAATAAATTAAAGTTTAATAAATTTAAACAATGAAACATGCTTATAAATACAAAATGATTTACACATATAAGGAACATGAAGATACAATTTTAGTTTAAGTTTTTTCCTTTTTAATCTATTTATTAATCTCTGACATCTTGGCTTGTAGCTTTTTTTTTCTTCAGACAACTTACTTCTTTTTTCTTTTAAAAGCTTTTTCTGTGCCACTTTTTCTTCAGATAACTTCTTCTCTTCTTGTAAAAGATTTTTCTTTGTTATTTTTTCTTCTTTAATTTTTTTCTTCGATTTTTTTATTGTGTTCCTCTAAAAATTGATCTATATGCTCAGCACACAGTTTTTTTTTGTTTTCCGGTTGCCTCCAATCTAGCCCGCTTTTTTTAGGGATGTATTCAATTGGCATGGTAAAACATTCCTTTAAGTAAAAGTATTTAAACGAACCTGTTTTCCCGATTTATATTAACATAACTATTTGAATCCACTGAGTTTTCTTTATTTGACTCAGAAGTATCTGATAAAACTGTAGCTACTGGTAAATTTTGTTGCTTGTTTAATTGTTCTTGCAGTACTTTCTCAGAACTGTTTCTTGTATCATCAGAGCTTTCAAGGAAACGTTTACTCAAAATATCTTCCTATAATAGTTTTTCAGTATTCTGAATTAACCTATCAGGATTTTCTAAAGCGTCTTTATTAACAAATTCTTCAAATAATTTTTCAGATTTATTTAAACTATCATAATTGTTTTCTAAATCTACATTCTGTCACGGCTCGATCTGAAGACTCGCGCCGCAAAGGTGCGTGGATAGGAGCGACACATGAGGCAGGCGGGGGGAAAACTAGAGGCGCTCATTTGCGAAATATGAGACAAAGGTCAGATTGATCCGGGTGATCGACCGCGTCGCCTACGAGGTGTCGAGCTGACAACCGACTAGGGTGGCGTGAAGGACGACTCCAGGAGAAGAGGTCCAGGCGCAGAGCAGTCCTAGTACCATCGAGCTTCTCCGAGCCGCGGAAGTTCCTGGGAACGAGAGCGTGGGAGAGTGAGAGCGGGTCAGCCGACCAAGGTAGGAGGAGCGCGTGTCCTGGACAGTCGCGTCCAGAAGCATTCCTCTCGTCTAGTTGTGTGGCGCAACGTGCGCAAGCGTGTGTGTGTGAGGGCATCTGCCCAAACAGCGCGCGCATTCGCGATCGACCTCGACCTGCGCGACAACGACGCGTGATATGTTTTGTCTGTTGATTTGACGAAAGAGAAATAAATCTCTCTAATATTTATTTCGATCTTTCTGTTATTTTCCCGGTCACGTGCAACCTTCCCGTGAACCGCGACCGAGAGCTAGTCGGCGCGGGTGATCTTCGCGATACTTTTCAGCACACACTCGGGCTCAGCTGAGCTCGAGAAAGCCGAGAGTTCGAATCTCCCGGCGTTTGTAGCGGACGGCATCGCACGTGGGCAGCATGCTGCTGCACATAGCCGCACCGAGGGACGTAGCTGCGGAATAGGGGCGGACCCGTTACAATTCAAACTAATTTCCTCTAGCAATACTAGTTCAGAGCTATTTCGATTGTCATGATAAATTTGTAAATCTTTATTAAAAATAATTTTCTCGTAATATTTCTTGAGAGATATTTAAATCATTTCGACTGTCTTCTAAACTTTCATCAAAAACTTTATTAGATTTTGACAATATGTTTTCGTCTGAATGGTTATTTACAATTAATACACCTTCAATTACATTATTGTCTAATGGAAGTATAATCGAATCGTCTTCCATACTACTACGTGAGTTTAAAAAGAGATTATCATCGATCTGAAATACAATTTGATCATTCATATTTAACGTACATTCTGTAATGCATTTTTAACGACGTGTGAGGGGAACACGGAAGGGCTCCTGGAACTGGAACCGGGTGTCCTCGTGCTCTGGTCCTCCAGGGACCAGGAACACGAGAGCAAATTTGGAGTTGGAAGTGAGTGAAGGCAGTAAGTGCAAAGAGGTTGTCCGTTGAAGCTTGTAGAATTTACACTATGTACAGTTGAGTCAAAATACAGGCTGAGATCGCCAACGCCAGAACTGTGGCGAGGCAGTAGGACGCTTAGTGTGTAACTTCGTGGAACTTGAGTCGCGCTGGAGAATGAGGTCCATGCGGCTGGAGATATTCTGGACGAGTAGGCGGAAGCAAGGATGCGAGCCTAATATATACCGAAAACGGCTCGAGGCACAAGCGTCTGCTTCCTGGGACGGCGCTCTTGCGCCAAAGGTACGCGAGAGCCGACCTGTTCGGTCGGTAAGTGTGGCGCGCTGGTAGGCGGCGCTACAGTCACTCCCTCCCTGAAAGGCGCCAAACTTGTAGGCGGCTCCGTTACGGTGGAGTGGTCCTCAGGCAGGTCGAAATATACCCTGCAGACTGGGGAGCCCGCGCGCTGCTGGTCTGCGCTGCCTTGCGAAGATGACGTGTGCTGGGACAGGCCTAGGTAAGCTGGTTTGAGGTGATCAGTTGAAATCGTCCGAGGATGTCCATTGACGTCAATGAAGAAACGCTTGTCGTCTAGCGTGTAGAGGATGCGACGCGGAACCGTAAAAGATGGAGTTTGAAAAGATGGATCTTTTCGCGCCGATCATCTTGGCTAAGGCGGAAGAGGGCAGATTCAATCTACATGCCTTGATCGGTGGTGATTGTTAGGGGTGTGCCAAACAAGGCAATCCAATTCGCGTAGAACGCTGCTGCAACGGTGTCGGCTTGAATATCCTTAAGAGGGACTGCCTGTGGACATCTGGAAAACCTGTCAATGACTGTGAGGCAGTACCTGTAACCTTGAACAAGAGGTAAAATGATGAGGTCAAGATGTACGTGGTTGAAGCGAGCACTTGGTACTTCTATGTGCGTGGGTTCGGACCTGTTGTGCCGGTGGATTTTGGCTTTTTGACACGCGACACATTCGCGAGCCCAGCGGAGGGCGTCTTTGAAGTAAATTTTTGGCGGATAATTTTTGACGTGACTCGACTGCTGAGGTGGGCTGGGCCGTGGACAACGTAAAATGCCTTGTTCCTGAGAGAGGACGGTAAGTAAGGGCGAACGATGCCTGTGGCTATATCACACAGCAACGAATGACCTTCAATGACTAGACGCTGCAAAGAAAGGCTTGACGAGGGTCCAAGCTGCGGCAGTTCTTGGTCGTTCTTCTGAGCTTGGCTGATTATCTCTGAAACCAAAATGGACGGCATGGTGATTGCTTCTACTCTGGGGAACGCGTCGGCAACCACGTTGTCTTCACCTGGGAGGTATTCCAAAGAAGTGCAGAACTGACCGATAAAATCAAGCTGGTGTGGGCCCAATCATCTAACTGGGACCTATAGTAGTTAATGGTGCCTAGGAAGCGCTTGAGGTCATGGACGGTCTCGGGCCGAGGGAAGGTGAGGATGGCATCGACCTTCTCAGCAAGAGGGGCGAAACCTGCGTTACTGACTTTGTGACCGAGGAAGATTACCTCTTCCTTGGCAAAGCAGCACTTGCTCCAGTTGACTTCAAGCTTGTTGGCGAGTAGGATGTCGAAAACTAACTTCAAGTGCCGAAGATGCTCTTCTTCGTTAGCGGAGGCAATGAGCAAATCATCTAAGTAGATAGTTACAAAATCGAGGTGGCCTAAGATGCTCTGCATGAATCTCTGGAATGTCTGGGTAGCGTTGCGTAGACCAAGAGGCGTACCCTAGAACTCGAATAAGCCGAAAGGTGTGATGATGGCTGTCTTCTCTACGTCTTCGTCGGCCACAGGAATCTGAAAATATGCTTTTTTTAGATCAATCATCGAAAATATTCGTTTTCCGTGTAACTGGAGAAGTAAATCGATTATTTTAGGCAGTGGGTATCTGTCTGGGACAGTTTTAGCGTTTAGATTCCTGTAGTATCCTGTGGGGCGCAGTTTTCCTGATGCTGTCTTCACCATGTGTAGCGGACTAGCGTAGAGGCTGCTGGAGGGTCTGATAATACCTATTGACAGGGCATGGTACTCCGCCTTGACTGCCTCTAAAGTTTTGCCAAGCAGGGCTCTTGCTCTGGCGTGCACTGGAGGGCCTGAAGTAATAATATGCTGCCTTACCGAAGTTTTGGGGTTCTCGACTTCCCTGGCGAATCCGTCTTCGGCGTGCTGGACAGGGGACAAAGCCGAGATGCTGTGGTCGGCCGTCGGCTGCAAATGGCCTGAGGCAGAGCAAGAGGTAGTCTCATCGATAAGCTTCCCTCTTTTGAGGTCTAACCGCAGGCTGTAATGTAATAAAAAATCGGCCCCGATTATTGGCGTGGAGATGTCGGCTAAGATAAAGGACCATGTGAAGGTGCGCCGCAAGCCCAGGTCAAGCTGCATTATTCGACGACCGAAGGAACGGATGGGTGAGCCGTTGGCTGCGGCAAGGTGAGTGTCATGCTGCGTGGTCGACTTGCCGTGGCTATGACAAGGCAAGATCGAGACGATGGAGCCACTGTCCACCACAAAGCGTGTGGCGGAGTTACGGTCAGAGATGTGCAGTCTGTTTTATTTGAAGGGGCCCGCAGGACTGGCTGAGGCAGTGGTGGGGCTGATGCCTGCTGCAGGGCAGACAGCATCATTACAGGTTTCCCTGCGAGCTTCCAGCAGCAGTGAAATCGCACGGCTTCAGGCAATGCTTTGCTCTTGATCCATACTTATGGTGATACCAACAAGTGCCGTTAGTGTGAGGCCTTGGACGAGAATTGGAGCGGCTTCGGTTCTGCTGCGCGCTGCTGGGAGTAGCATCTCTCCTGGACTGATGACCACCTGAGCTGGACACCTTGGCTAGCACGTCTCTGGTTACTGAAATGAATTGAGATAACAACATTTTAATTTCCGAGAGCTCAGACTGTTCGGGAGAAGTAGAAGCTACTGCGTGAAATGGTGGGGCTCATGAGGCACCTTCAAGCAGGATGTCTGCGGCTTCAGCAAGCTTGTCAAGGTCGTCTACGCCAAGAGCCTTGAAAACAGTCTGCGGATGAGGTGAAAGTAGAGCTAGCCACTTTACTTTAATGAGATCCATGGAAGCGTTAGCACCAGCAAGCTCTCTAATTTACCTGAGCAGGGTGGAAGGTTTCTTGTCGCCAAGCTCCAAGCGGTTGAGCATAGTGTCAAGCTTTTTGCTAGCAGATTGCGAAAAGCGCTGGATAATGCGAGTTTTAATGAGGTCATATTTACCAATATTTTCTGGATCGGATATTAAATCTTGTATCTCCTCGATGGCTTCAGGCGAGAGAGCCGAGAGGATGAGGTAGAATTTAGACCTATCTGACATGACCGCAACTGCACCGTCGCCGTTGACCATGATGTCTTGAGCACTACGGCTGCTATGCGAGTTGAGGTTAGGCAACCGGTTGCGCCAAAGGTACGCGATAGCCGACCTGTTCGGTCGGTAAGTGTGGCGCGCTGGCTTAATCGTAGACTTTATATTACTACTACTTGCGATATCTGTGGGAACAAGTATGTAGTTAGTTTAAATAAAATATCACTATTAATAATCATTTTCTAAGAGATAAAATGGTGATTGATTGTATTAAATAGTTGTAAATAGTTTTATTTTTAAATATTTTTAAATAAAATATAGTGGTATAATTGTAAATATTCTAATTTGTAAATAACATATAGTGGTAAAATTATAAATATTCTAATTTGTAAATAAAACATAGTGGTAAAATTTTATATACTCTAATGTATTGTAACGTGGCGCTTTTTCGCCCGTTACTCCGCGTGTCAGTTTGATTAGTGAACAAGCAGCCAGATGGGAAGTGCCTCCACCACTGCCTAAAATTGCGTTAGAAATAGTATTTTTCCGCGGAAGCGCTTTCATATTTTAGAGGAAGGTGCCTCGGTCAAGACACCTGCAGATGCGCACCAAGGTTGGCCAGGTACCGATCGCCGTCGTCATCTGAGGCGCGCCGTTGCTGCGATAACAGACAAGGGTAACGGAAGGTCCAGTCGTCTAAAAGATGAGTATTGCCTCCCATTTAATTTCCTCCAAATTTTAGCCTGTATAATATTGCCTTCAGGCAGTGCTGCCGAGCCGCACAAAAATAGGAAAATTCCATCAGCGAGCTAAACTCGCTGCGGCTCGGAATAATGTTTACGTGAACCAGCACTTACCTCCCCTATTTTTCAGGAGGACAGGCGAGGGATGAGGAGGAAAGCGACGAGGTGTTTTCACCTCTACACTGGCCCTCCAGAATCACCCGATCTAAGGCGACCAATCAGCAGCGGTGACGCCGACGAGACGACGAGCGTCGGTACCTTGGTCGCACCGAGAGGAGCAGCGCTCTGCGACTTCTCAACTGGCTGGCCTACAGGGAGGATCGCCTGGAGCAACTTCCGCGCCGCGTTGATTGACTTAAAAGTCCAAATTTATATTTAATTTTCTAATTTTGTTCCGTGGCGAACCCACGTTTTCTTATTCTTTTACGATTGCATGCCTTCGTTCAGGCCTCGTGGCCGAGCAACATCTCCAGATACACTCGGCAGCTTCAAACCGGTAGGACAAGGTGGCAATGTATTTTGCGAAAGATAAGTGGTTTTGTTCGCCTACGTTTAGGCAAATAGATTTTACGCCAGGGTGCTCGTGCCTCGCCCTTGATTACGCGTTTTTAATAAGGCATTTGTATTCTTTTTGCTGCGCCTTTATGCGCCTTTTTATGATTAATTAGCGTCCGCGTATATTTTTGGTGGAGTTAATTTGATTCTAATTTTATTGCTGAATTCAAGTATTGAAAAATGTTATTAAGTAAATTTGAAATCTCACTATTAATTTGATTTGTTAAATTTTGAAATAATTGTAATTGTCTATTTTGGAAGGCCGCGCGCCTTATGTCGCTGGCCAAATAAAGGCACATTTAGATTTAAGCTAGTTAAATTATTTATTTTGTGTATTACTATTGTGTCGTCCGCAACCTCCAGCAACTTTGCCGTTCACGACCTCACGATTCTCCGCTGAGTAGCCGGAGCGAGAGTCCGTATCGTGCAAAGTAAATTCCTTTTTGCGAGAGGCACTGCTCGCAATATTCTATTTTACAGTGCCTGGCGCCCCATCCCCTTTTAATTTGAGATGTTAAATATTTTTAATTGGATCGCGTCGTTGATTTCTTCCGCGGATCCAGTTTTAACCTTAATTCTGATTTGCGCGTTAGTTTGTGCGCACCTTGTGCGTGCAGCCCGTCGCGATCTCACACGCGGCCGGTTGCCCGTTACAGTATAAATAAAATATAGTGACACCATTGTATATAGTACGATAAAAATTTACAAATAGTTTTATAAAAATTATAATTCTTATAAAGATATTTATAAAGTAACTTAAACATTAAAAAATGAATATACCACGAGTTCCATTTTTCATGTGAAGCCATTGATTGAACAATCCCAAATTTTCAACATCATTAATTCATATACCGCTGGGTTCTGCATTTTCAAAATCTTGTAGTAATGTACCAGGTAGTCGTGTCTTCAAAAAACTGTAGTAGGCTGATTTTATCTTTCTTTAATACGTTGAAATTGACAGCATTCGGGTTGAATGTCATTAGACCACTAGCCCTAAAACCACTTTGTACACCTTTTTTCTCTTCTACGAATGCATCCAAAGTTGCTTTTAAAACAACAGCAAAGTGTTCTTGTATCAGTCTTGAAATATTATTATTAGTTTTCCACTGCGGCACCATTTGCCTCCAAACATCTTTAAAAGGATGAAACAGAAATGTCAAGTGGTTGGATAATGTGTGTGGAATTTGGATACAAAATTACTAATTCTATGTGATTTTGTTTACAGACTAATAATAGTGGAAAATTTATGTGTGATGCCTGGCCATCTAGATAAAGTATAACAGGAAATTCAACATTGTTATCCTTAAGCCAAGGAAAAAAACACATTTGTTACATATTCGTAAAACGTTTGGGTTGTTATTATCCATTATCTGAAAACCCTATCCTTAAATGTTCTTTAGGAATTTTTTTTAGAATTTTTGGAGGTATTTGCTTTTTATATCAATACATAACCATTGGTGGTACTCTTGTTCCATCAACACTATACATGAAAAGTGCTGTGAGGCTCTCCTTTTCATTGGCGTCTACTATTTTATAAACAGAGCGAGCTCCTTTTTTTGTTATCACTTTCTCCGGCTTTGGTAGTAGCTGTATATTAGTTTCATAGCAATTAATAATTTTTTACTCTCCAGCTTCTCTTTTAAAGCAGCGAACCATTCTCTTAAGTCTTCCTCTGATACTGATGCTCGATTAAGAGTTAAATGTTGAGCTGTTCTAATATTTGGATGTCGCTTTTCAAAACCATTATACCAATGACGGCCTGGTCTTCCATCAATGAATGGTGTTTTCCTACCTAATTTTAATATATAAGATTGAACACTATCCAACAACTCACTTTTTGTAACTGGAAATCCTGATTCTGCTTTGAACAAGAGCCAATTTATAATTTTGTTTTCTTCATCGAATGATAACACTGTGGGTGGTGTAATAATTGATAGCTGTTTATCAGGACTTTTTACTGCTCTAAAAATACTTGTAACAGGCACTTTATATAAGAGCTGTCGTTGCTCTAAACGACATTCCATTGTTGGTACACGGAAAAAAGTGTTCACGCTCAGGAGCGGTGCATTTCCGCAAGTGGCGCCACGTGCGGCGGAGACTCGTCAGATGGCGTGCATACATCGTCCCGCGCCGTGTGCGCACGCTCCTAAGCGGTGCAAAAAACATCGTGAAAAGTGATACTAGTTTGCACGGCATATAGCCGTGCATGCACGGTCGTTTGGCATTCATGCACAGCCGTTTGACGTGCGTGCATACTCGCAAGCAGATGAACTCGTGTGATATCCTGCATTGAGCATTCACTCATAGCGTATTAAGTAAAATAAAGCATTGTATTATTTAATAAATTTTATTTATATTTATTTTACTAAAAGTTTTCAAAAAATGTACAGTACCGCTCATAAGTTCGTGATAATTTTTTTTATAGCACTCTATCTTTAAACGGCGATATCTCGAAAACCCCTGAGTGGATTGAAATAAACTCAGTGTGGTTGTAATCGTGAGATCAAAAGCTATTTTTTTATGCAGTTAAATATATTTTTTTTAATATTTTTTTGTAATTTTGGGAAAAATATATGATGGAATGGAAAAAACTGAAACGGTTATGAAGGTGGGTTAATAGGCTAAAAGTTTTGTAAAAGAACTTTTTTTGTAACAATTCTTCACGAAAAGTTATAAGCGTTCAAAGGTGTATATTATCCACACTGCAAAATCTATTCAAACTTAGCGATTATATACTGCTAATATTTGTAATTATTTACGCAGTTGATTACCTAAATATTAATTATTCTTTAAAAATTGAAATATTACGCATTGTTACTCAGTGATCTGATTTTTATAATGTGTTACGAATTCTGAAATACAGAATTCTAACATGTTCACATATATAATAAGCAATGTAGACACTTTTCTCTGTTTATTTAGATTTTTGACCTTTTCATTCAGTACATGCTATAATAAAAGTTTTCGCGTTTCGTGAGCGTGTATACAACCATTTTACTATACAAATACCGATACACAGTATTTAACTACAAACCGATGTATTACCTATCAGTTCAAAATGAGTAACGTCCGAGAGAATACAAAATCTGCACTTCAAAAAAAAGTTTTAAAATTATATAAAGATTACTCTTTTCGCGCAATATCGTTAAAATTAAATATTTCCTATTATAAAGCTTATAGTACTGTGCGTAGGAAACAAAAAACTAAAAAATCTAATTTTCAATTGCCGGATTACAAAAAAAAGCCCTAAAAATAATAGTGTAAATTGCAAACAAATATGGTTAAAAAAAAGAATTCAAGCAATAATTTTACGCAAGGAAGGACACACGTATAATGCAATTGCTAAAAAGCTAAATATTTCTTATGGTGCAGCGTACAAAGCGATAAAAAGATTTGAAGAAACGCAATCAAATCAAGATGGGAAAAGAAGAGGAAGACCCAAGAAAACTACACTAAAAGATGATAAGTTTATTGTCAAATGTAGTATGCGAGATAGGAGGGCTACGGCACTTGAATTAACTGTACATTTTAATTCGAGTAGAAACGAGACCATCTCAGTGTCAACAGTGAAAAGGCGTTTACAACAGGCCGGGTTACGTGGTTGTGTTGCAGCAAAAAACCCTCTTCTTCGTGAGCAAAATAGAAAAAAAAGACTTTTATGGGCACGAAAATATAAAAATTGGAGTATTTTGGACTGGAAAAAAGTTCTTTGATCAGACGAGTCAAAATTCTAACTTTTTGGGACAAAACGTCGAATTTATGTTCGTCGTAAGCCAGGTGAACGGTTTTTAAATGCGTGCATAGTACCCACAGTGAAACATGGAGGTGGCAATATAATGGTTTGGGGTGGTTTTGCGGGTTCAAACGTTGGGGATTTAAAACTAATAGAGGGAACAATGGACAAGAAATTGTACCATAATATTCTGCAGTACAACGCTATCCCTTCTGGATTACGTTTGATTGGAAAAGGATTTAATTTCAAGAAGATAATGATCCAAAACATTCATCTAAATTCTGCAGGCAATATTTAGATAAAAAAGAAAAATCTAAAATATTATATCGAATGATCTGGCCACCTCAATCACCAGACTTAAACCCTATAGAGCTATTGTGGGACGAACTGGACAGAAAAGTACGTAAATTACAACAGGCAAAAAAACAATAGATTTACTATGTTGACATGTTTGCAAGAGAGTTAGAACTCAATTAGTCCAATTTATCTGAAAAAATTAATATACAGGATGGACCATTTTAATCGCCCCACCCAAATATGTCGGAAAGTAAGGGAGATAGAAAAAAACTTTAAAGACAAAAGTTGTAGGGTTAGGAGGGGGACAAATGATGGTGACCTTGACCATGACCTTGAGGTCAAAGGTCAAGGTCATTTGAAGGTCAAACCGATTTTTTCAAATAGGAACCCCTATTTTTGACCTCGGAAATGGAAAGAGCAGAAAATTTTACGTTCAGATATGATTTTTTAAGGTCATGGGTCAAGGTCATTTGAAGGTCAAATCGATTTTTCAACTAGGAAATCCCACTTTTGATCTCGGAAATGGAGAGATCGGAGAATTCTACGTTCAGGTACGACCATGGTCAAGGTCATGGGTCAAGGGTCAAGGTCATGGGTCGAGGTCATGGGTCAAGCTGATGGACGCCATTTCGAACATTAACTTCAAGGTTAATTGAATAATATTTAGAATAGTGAATGTTAAAAATGGTTCACGACAAAGGCGGTCAGCTGAATGATCTTCAAGAATCAATTGTCAAGGTCATTTGAAGATCAGAGGATTTTTTAAATGGGAACCCCTATTTATGCTTGATTAACGTGAGTCCCCTTGCCTCTCACGGTCGGGGTGCTTGTTTAACGTGAGTACCCTTGCCTCTTACGGTGGTCAATTAACCTAAATGTTCGAAATGGCGTCCATTAGCTTGAAGGCATAAATTCAAACGCCTCTGGAAATGGCGATCGGTGTTGAGCAATATCTGTCTTGGTATAGCTGCGCATGCTCGACGAATACGTTCTTGCATGTCTGCTCTAGTCGTGGGTCGTTCTTTAAAAACAACATTTTTTAAATACCCCCATAAATAAAAGTCAGGAGATGTGAGGTCGGGTGAACAAGCAGGCCAGTTAACTGGACCTCCTCGTCCAATCCATCTATCATTATAATATTGATTCAAAAAATTTCGTACGATTACAGCGAAATGTGCTGGTGCACCATCGTGCTGGAACCACATTCTTCGACGCGTTTCTAGATCAACATCTTCTATCAATTCATGAAACTGATCTCTTATTAAATGTAAATAGGATTTCCCAGCAACATTGCCCTCGAAAAAATAAGGACCGATGAAATAACCGTTTACGATCCCACACCATACCATAATGCTCCAACGCCTTTGATGATTGACCGTTCTGTACCAATGAGGATTCTCATCCGACCAATAATGACAATTGTGCCTATTGAGTTCTCCGTCACTCTGAAATTTAGCCTCATCGGAAAAAAAGACATACCTAAAGAAATCTGGATCATTCTCTATCATACGTAAAGCCACTTTCAAAACTCAATTCGCTGTTGAAAGTGATTATCTTGAATCTCTTGAACCAACGTAATGTGGTAAGCATGATACTTAAGGGATTTAAGAATTCTCATTAACGATAACTCGATAATTAGCCATAATATCAAAAAATGCCAAAAGCGAAAATGTGCTTAAAATATTTTTCTGAACAGGGTTATACTGGTCGTGCCAGTTCATTTTTGAACACCCTGTATATACACATTTAAAAAAAATGTTAAATAAAAATTATATTTTTTTGCATCTATTTATGTTTCAAAATAATTAATATATGTTGCTGCATTATTGTTTTCATAGATTTAGAAATAAACATATGATTTAAAAAACTATTAACAATACGTAATATTTCAATTTTTATAGAATAATTAATATTTAGGTAATCAACTGCGTAAATAATTACAAATATTAGCAGTATATAATCGCTAAGTTTGAATAGATTTCGCAGTGTGGGAAATATACACCTTTGAACGCTTATAACTTTTCGTGAAGAATAGTTACAAAAAAAGTTCTTTTACAAAACTTTTAGCCTATTAACCCACCTTCATAACCGTTTCATTTTTTTTCCATTTCATATATTTTTCCCAAAATTACAGGTGATTGATTGAAAATTCAAAATTCGTAAAAATTAAGAAATTTTAAATCTTTAAAAAACAATTAAAAATATTAAAAAAAGTATATTTAACTGCATAAAAAAATAGCTTTTGATCTCACGATTACAACCACACTGAGTTTATTTCAATCCACTCAGGGGTTTTCGAGATATCGCCGTTTAAAGATAGAGTGATATAAAAAAAAATTATCACGAACTTATGAGCGGTACTGTACATTTTTTGAAAACTTTTAATAAAATAAACATAAATAAAATTTATTAAATAATACAATGCTTTATTTTAATTAATACGCGATGAGTGAATGCTCAATGCAGGATATCACACGAGTTCATCTGCTTGCGAGTATGCACGCACGTCAAACGGCTGTGCATGCATGCCAAACGACCGTGCATGCACGGCTATATGCCGTGCAAACTAGTATCATTTTTCACGATGCTTCTTGCACCGCTTAGGAGCGTGCGCACACGGCGCGGGACGATGTATGCACGCCATCTGACGAGTCTCCGCCGCACGTGGCGCCCATGGCGCAAATGCACCGCTCCTGAGCGTGAACACTTTTTTCCGTGTAGCAGTTGCAGCTTTATTGAGTACTTCAGCAGTATATTTTCTCTTCTCTACTTTCTTCTTTATAACAATCTTCTTATTCTTATTCGAAGAGGAGGCGGCCACCGGAACACTCGAAGTCTTCTACTTGCTCTCCTGCGGAAGAGGAGTCCACCGTAGAAGCCTAAAGTTCTTGAAGAAGGCGTCTTCGTTGGGTGAGGGGAGAACACAGCACTAACCCCTCACCTAGCCCTCTCCGGACCTAGAATCTCACTTCAGAAAGAAGGAGACCCAGTGACATAAAGTCACCGATGAGCCAAGCTCATTACGTACCTGTGGATTTTGTTTGCAAAGGATTATGGTCCCCAAGCTCCGGGGAGGAGCAGGGGCACTCAAAAATTTACTTTAAGAGAGTCAAAAAGGTTTTAGTGCAAAGCACTAGATCGCCGAGTCGCTCAGTCCGCCAAGTCCACGGTGCCGCTCCGGGGAGGCCGCTGCTCCTTGCTGCTGGAGGCGCCTTTCTCCAGAACCACCGTGGAGATCACCCGTGGCTTCTTCCTCGGGTGCGCCGTCTGCTTGCCACTTCCCACTGGCCTCTTCACGGGTTGCAGCGGCTTAGGAACCTGGAGGTCCCGCAGGTCCGAGTCCCTGTTGGTAATCTCCTGGAAGGGCGAGGGCATCCTGGATCGGCCGGGCGTCCGTGGTAGCCCCACGACGGCAGGCAGGCGAGGCGGAGGGTTCGTCTGTGTAGCTGCAATTCTTCTCAAAAAGGCAGAGCCTCCGACCTGGGTGGTCTTCTCCCGGACCCGGAGGGTTCGGGGGGAGGTCTGGCAAGCCACGCCAGTCGTTACCCTAGACGTCCACTCCGTCTGGGTCCGAGCATCCACTCCTCTTGAGCGCTCCCTCCTAACTGGGCTGGCCGGTCGCCGAGAAAGGGAGCGGGGTCGTGAGCGTGGACGAGAAGAGCGGTTGTCCCTTCGTCCGTGGCTGCGGCTGCTCCTGCTCCTGCTCCTGGAGCGGCGCCCGTGGCGAGAGCAAGAGGCTGAGCGTCTCATGCAAAAGGTAGTTCCAGACATGCAAAGGGTGGGACTAGGATGCGCTAAATGAATAGGCAGAAGCTTTCAAAAGTAAACTGCTAAGCAGGCTTTATTTCTCGACCCTCTGGTGTATTCCACTGGAGGGGAGAGGCTAGCTAGCGGTTGCCAGGCCTCTCGTCGAGCCTCCTTATATGCCTCATGGGCGTACATTTCTATATTGGGTAGCGCGTCGCCGCCTAACGGCGGTGGCGAAAAGCGTTGACGCGGCGGCAAGTTTGACTTGCGTGTAGATCGGGTTGACATGCTGCAAGGGCAGGCACGTTAGTGCAACAAAACAAAACTGTAAGAAATAAATATATAAATAATCAATAAATATATAAAGAAATAATAAATATATAAATAAATAACAAATAAATAAAGTATTATTTAATCAATTACAGACGAATAGGTTTTTAAGTTATAGGTTAGATTAGGTCAGAATTTGTTAGTTCCTAAAGAAATTAAAGTTATTCATACTTACTTCAATATTCAACACAAATTTGATAATATGTAACGCCCTTGCAAAGTTCCAAATACTAAAATTATAGATTCCCTACAAATTTATAGAGAACACTTTGCATTAAAATAATTTCTCAGTAAGCGTTTCTAAGAGCAGCATGCGTGTGTGAAATATGCTCTTCTAGTTGGAACGCGTACGCGAACGGTTTCTACGCGGGACATTTGAAAAATATTATGTACGTTGATTGGAACATCTATTTTATTAACAATATTGGATTAAAAAGAAATATATCTTTATGTGCACTGAAAGTATAGTTCAAAAGCTCTGATTTAAGCTGTAACTCATTCGAGGATATTACTTTTATTAAAAGTTATGTTAAAATGAATCAACGGTTAAAATCATCAATTTTGTTGCCAGTGGAAGTTGGTTTTGGTTCTTTTTGTCACATTTTGAGAGTTGTGCAATTAAACTTTTTTTTTATATGTTATTATTTTTAACAATAATTGTATTGTAATATTTTCAAACATTAATATCTAAAAAATTAAGTATAATTTTTTGCATTCAAATACATAAACATTAAATTTATTTTTATTTATATTTTACAATTGTGTTTCTTAGAAGGTCAGATTTCATGCAAGTGTTTCTGAGGGGTATATTTACCTTAAGGGCGGCGGCGACACATGGTCACCATCGGGTGCTCGCGCGCACCCTGAGGTAAGACCCTCGCGGAGCACTCGTGCGTGCCTCACCACACCTTGTCTCGTGGAAAAATAAAGTTTCTCTGCGAGCCAAACCACAGAACCCACCCCGTTACAACAGATATTAGAGAGCTATCGGCGCTGGTTATAAATAATTCGGATTCGTAATTAATTAGTTAAAAATTATCCAACAGTTTTTTTAATTGCACTGGCTTTGTCCCGTTGATATAATGGAACTTATTTTAATTTTTGTAGAAACTGAATAATAATAACATTTGTTAGTATTTTACCGTATCAAGAGTTTTAATGTTATTCATGAATTTAAAATATTTTATTTCCCCAATCAGTGTTATTATTGCTATTTTCTAAAGTTAAAATAAATATACCAATTTTAAATAACGATTTTTAATTAAAAAATAACTGATCTAATGTTTTTTTTTTTAGATTTACAAGAATATCACATTTATAATGGTATTTTTTAAAATAAAAGAAAAATGAAATTGCATCGAATAATAAATTACTACTTTTTATACACACTATGGTCAGTTATGTAGAAAAAAATTGTACGATAAAATTTAATGGAAGATCAATATAATATGGAGAACATTAATATAAGTTTTTTGATTTATGAATTTTAACTACTGACGAAACCAAGTGGTAAGTTACACTTATTAAAAAATTAGTATTTATATTGACGACTTATTAAAAATGTTACTATGAATTTTGCAGATATTCGTGGAACAATAATATAATGGAGGATATAGATGATCAAATGAAAGTCTTATGTATAAAAGAAGATATACACACGAATAATAAAGAATTAAATCAAACTGACACCGTAGTAGGAGGAAATAAAAATTTACTAGATAATAGTAATCGGCAGGCTTTAAATTGCATTAAAATTTCTACCGCTAGAAAAGCTAAGAGGGTTCGTTTTTTTAGAAATGGTGATAAATTTTATAATGGCGTTGTCGTTGCTGTCACGCCAGAAAGATATAGAAGTTTTGATAGCCTTATTGCTGATTTAACAAGAGCCTTGATTTCAAATGTTACATTACCTAACGGAGTTCGAATTATATATACTATGGATGGAAAAAAAGTTCAAGGTATAAGTGATTTAGAAGATGGTAAATGTTACGTTGTTTCAGGACAAGGAGAAGTTTTTAAGAAAGTTGACTATACTTCTACTACTGTAAAAAGGGGTAGTTCAATGACAGGACTACCTTCATCAACACTAAATACAAAGCAAATCAATTCTATTCCTCCTTGTATTAAAGCAAGAATTATAACTTTAATTCGAAATGGTATAAAACCTAGAAAAATTGTAAGGCTTTTATTGAATAAAAGAAATTCTCCAAGCATAGAACATGTTTTAGGAGCTATAACAGAAGTAATAAAGCTAGATTCTGGTGCTGTAAGAAAAGTTTATTCTTTATCTGGTCAACAAATCACCGTATTAGAGCAATTTTTTGATACGGAAGAAGTTTTTATTATTTACGGTATTGAAAAGCCTAGCCACGAAGATTTTGACCTTGACTGCAAAGAATTAAAGTGTGTACAAAGCTTTCGAAAAGATTTCTGTACCAATAAAAAACATAGCGGGCCTATTCCAAAAATGCCATCACGTAAAATAGAAAAACAATCACACCATACTCTGCAAATTAGAGCTCCAAGTCCATCGACATTAAATTTACCTTCCTCACTTAAATTAAACTACAGTATAGGACATATTATAGGAGATGGTCATTTTGCTGTTGTCAGGCAATGTACACACAAGTTAGTATTCATTTTTATTTAAAAAATTATGAACTATTCTACTTAATCGTTTAGTGTAACGGAAAAATTTCATAATTCTGTATTTTAACTATATTTACGTTAACAAGAAATTTGCAATAACGCAAGTTTATTTTTGAAAATAATTCTCGGGCAAAGCTACAAAAATTTACAATATCGTAAAAAGTTGTTTCTATTAAGTTTTTTTTTTAACTAAATTCCATTGGTGTCTTGCTCAATGCACCGAAGTATGCGAGATTACTAAGGATGGGACTGAAGGGGATGCCTAACTTAATTTCCCCACTCCACTGTGCCGACGATTCTCTATGTTCTTTGCTAACCTTTAAGGTAAATTTGATTTTTCAAATAATTTTGAAACGGCTTTCTTAATGGCATTTCTAATTGCATCAAAACATTATTTATAATATGTAGAATGTGCGTAGACGTCTTTTTTGGCTGATTTCAATTCCAATTGAAAAATAAGTCAGTATTTTCAGCAATAAGAAATGAAATCAGCCAAAAAAAGAAGTCTACGCACATTCTACGAATTATAAATAATGTTTTGATGCAATCAGAAATGCCAATAATAAAGCCGTTTCAAAATTATTTGAAAAATCAAATTTGCCTTAGAGGTTAGCAAAGAACATAGAGAATTGTCGGTACAGTAGAGCGCGGAAATAACGTTAGGCATCCCCTTAAGGTAGCCGATAAGGAATCCACAACCGCTGTATTTTTCGTTACGCTCCACAACAATAATATAAGATATATCTTCAACTTAATATTATACAGGGTGTTCGAAATGTTCCGGACCCCCCACTTATAACATAAAGTAAGCATTTTGGAAAAAAATGTTAAATACAAAAGTTGTTAAGTTTTGAAGGTTGAACTAAATGATGACCTTGGATTTGTTATTGGTTATCATTTTCAAGGTCATTTAAAGGTGATCTTCAGTTTTTTAAATAGGGACCCCTATTTTTTATTTCAGATTCTGAAAGAGCACAAAATTTTACATCTGGATATGTACCCACGTTATGGCTCAAAATGACCTACAGAGGTCATTTAGTGGTTAAATGATTATTTAGTAGCAGAAAGCCAAGAAATCCCGATTATTAAGAACTTTGAGCGTATCTGACCAATACTAAAGTAATTTGATTTTGCAAGACAAACTTTATGGTGGCGTTAAATTGACATTGCCCTTGATTTTCAAGGTCATTTGAAGGTTAACTTTAGTTTTCCAAATTAAGCCTCCTAGTTGTAATTCTCCATTTTGCACCAGCGCTAAATTCTGCATTAGGATTCTAGAAGGTGTAATTGACACTGGCGTAAAATAAGCCTTAGGCCAGACAACCACATAACTCGGGCGAGAAAATGATAAATAAAAAAATGTCTAATCAAAATAAGCCTTAGGCCCAACAACTACATACCTCGGGGGGGAAAATGATAAATAAAAAAATGTCTAATCAAAATAAGCCTTAGGCCCAACAACTACATACCTCGGGGGAGAAAATGATAAATAAAAAAATGTCTAATCAAAATAAGCCTTAGGCCCAACAACTACATACCTCGGGGGGAAAATGATAAATAAAAAAATGTCTAATCAAAATAAGCCTTAGGCCCAACAACTACATACCTCGGGGGAGAAAATGATAAATAAAAAAATGTCTAATCAAAATGAGCCTTATTGCTCAAGCACGGGAGGTACAACTAATTAAGGTAACGTCATGGGTGATCCAGCCAACTAAGGCAAGACCATCGGCGGCCCAGCCTACTAAGACAAGAACACTAGCGGCCCAGTCAGCTGAGGCAGGACTATCGGCGGCCCAGCTAACTAAATCAAGACAGTGGACTATTCGCCCAAACTGAATTTTTTTAAAATGTCGTTGACAGGAACTTTTTACAACAACTGTTCAAATTGTTGCCCATTAACAGTTTGGCAATGTGCTAACCGATTGTAAAAGGCTGCAACAACATTTCGCAAGATTTGCTGAGGTATCAAGTCTATTTCATCAGTGATTCTTTGGCGTAATTCATCCATGTCACGTGGTTTTATAACATAAACTTTATCCTTCAAGTATCCCCAAAGGAAGTAATCAAGAGGCGTTAGGTCTGGGGACCGAGGTGGCCATTCAATTGTACCTCTCCGCTCAATCCATCTATCATGAAATGTTGCATCTAAATATCGGCGAACATGAATACCGTAGTGTGCAGGAGCACCATCCTGTTGGAAGTAAATTTCGTCCAGATTTCCACCCGTTAAATTCCGTATAGCAGGTATAATTTGGTCTCGAAGCATGTTTTCATACATTGCAGCATTTAAATTACCTTCAATAAAGAAAGGGCCAAGTACTCTTCCATTAAATATGCCAGCCCAAACATTTACTTTTTCAGGATGTTGCGTGTGGTCCGCTCTCATCCAATGTGGATTGATGTTACTCCAGTATCGACAATTATGTCTGTTCACTGTTCCGCTTAACTCAAACGTGGCTTCATTAGAGAAAACAATGTTATTGAGGAGCGAAGGATCATCAGATATCATTTGCATCATTACATCACAAAACTCTACCCTTCTATCAAAATCATCTTCAGATAATTCCTGTACCAACTTTAATTTGAAAGGATGCCATTTGTTGAGTTTCAAAATTTTGTGCACAGATGCAGCTCCCATTTCATGCTGTTGTGCACAACGTCTGATGCTGCAATGGGGGTCCTCAATAAATGATTGTAATACGTCTAAGCTCTTTTCATCATTAGACGATGATTTGGATCTACCTGATTTAGGACGATCTAATACCACCTGTCTCTTCAAAACGTCTAATTGTACGAATTACGGTACTTTTTGAAATAGGGTTGTTTTATTCAACTCTGAATGTTTCATTGAATAAACGCTGTACCTGTTTGTAACCTCTCTCTTGATCACCCCACCCTCGCATCATCAACAAAGATATTCTTTCTCGTTCAGTACGATGTGCAATTTTTCACTACGATTAAAAGTACAATTATTGAAAATTAATACAATTATCTGAATTTCGAAGTAAGAGAACTTCACTTAACTCTTGAAAACAGAAAAGTAAATAGGAGTAAACAATTGTTAATTAACAATTATAAATGAACTGATTCCTAAAAAGAATAGTGAGCAAAATCTTCTAAGGTACAAGTAACGATCCTGAAAATGCTATGAATCATGCGTAGAAACTCGTAACCCTTGCAAAAAATTATTGCAATAAAAACTGTTCATGTAAAACGGTTAGATTATTTTGCTTTTGAAATTAATAACCCCCAAGTGTCCTATGTAGATCATTTCGAGCCATGACGTGGATATTGTACATATCTCCAGACCTAAAATTTAATGCTCCTCCAGAATCCGGAATACAAAATGAGTCCCTTTTTAATAAGCTGAAGATAACTTTCAAATGACCTTAAAAATGAAGGCCAATTTTAAAGTGACCATAAAGTTCGTCCTAGAAAATCAAATTATGTACTTTAGTATTGAAGTACGAAATTTTTTTTTTCTTTTCGTCAAATACACCCAAAGTTCTTAATAATCGGGATTTCTTGGCTTTCTGCTACTAAATAATCATTTAACCACTAAATGACCTCTGTAGGTCATTTTGAGCCATAACGTGGATACATATCCAGATGTAAAATTTTGTGCTCTTTCAGAATCTGAAATAAAAAATAGGGGTCCCTATTTAAAAAACTGAAGATCACCTTTAAATGACCTTGAAAATGATAACCAATAACAAATCCAAGGTCATCATTTAGTTCAACCTTCAAAACTTAACAACTTTTGTATTTAACATTTTTTTCCAAAATGCTTACTTTATGTTATAAGTGGGGGGTCCGGAACATTTCGAACACCCTGTATAATTATGCATATTTCATTCTGAAAATGAGATACATATTTTTCAGTACATTTACCCTAAACTATGCTAGTTGATGCTTCGTCTTTACGAAAAATTTATTAAATACTCTTCGAATGATGGGTATTTTGTACAACGATTCTTAGATAAAAATAAATTACTATATCGAGGATAATCATGTGAAGCATATACGAATGTTTTAATTACTATAAAGCTTAAAGTATTTCGTTTATTTTCTTAAAAAAAGAATAATACAAAAACTTGATAAATGAAAAAAACTAAAATAATAAAGGAAAATAAACGGGGCCAGATACTTGTGCACCGTCTCTGGGTCTTTGTTTTGTCAGATAAGATGGGGCTAACTGTCAACGCGTGATCACGGAAAAGTCGTGCTTCCAAAATACATAGAGGTGTAATTAACTGAATAATTTAAAATTCAACAGTGTAGTATATGTCCTGGTCCGTGAAATTCATTCCTCGAACTCCACCAAAATATCCACGTTCTCTTGTACACTCACGTGTGCACAGTAGATCGATACTCGCGCATGATCTAAAATTCAAAAGTTAGCCCGATGCTACCCTTTTTTTCGAGTACAATGCAACAGCGGAATTAACGCTCGAGTGGAAGCGCTGGTTCTTTAGTACGCAATAAGAGTTTTGGCAGATGCGAATTAGCCATGTATCCTCGACTATCGCACGGCACCTTTTATTCGGCTGTGTGCTCCTCTCTCCCTCTCTTTCGCTCTCTCCCTCGGCAGTTGAGACCACTACAGTGCTTCTTTCCCGATACATAAGTACATATGTGTCAGTATCTTAGGTGTGCATGGAGGATCATTGGCTTTATGGATGACATCGCTGCTGGACTGTCGCGGTGTCAGTTGGCGGTCATTGCTTCTCATCTACTTGATTACTGTATTCAATCTCTTCTTTCAATTTTTTTTCTGAGTTTCATTGGACAAATTATCATAATCGCGGTTTGCCATTATTTTTTATCAATTAATTATTACACAAATCAGCTGAAAAATGCAGATCCCAGAGGGTGTACTATCCCTTACCAAAATAAACCAAATTAAACTCAATTAGTATTGCAAATTATAATAATCTTATAATACATTTTTCTTTAGGGTGTCTGGAACAAACTATGCTCTAAAAGTAATAGATAAGTACAAGTGCCAAAATAAAGCAATGCTTGCAAGAGAAGTGGCGATTCTGCGACGAATTTGTCACCCAAATATTATTAGTTTAATTGAAGAGCAAGAAACAAATGAACATTTATTTTTAATTATGGAGCTGGTAAAGGTTGGTTTCGATTTTTTCTAATATTTTATTATTGATGATATAACAAATTACAAAGAGAGGAAAAACCGTACTTATATGGTATAGATACTTCCATTGTAACATTAATCAATCCATGCAAGCTTTGTAAAAAATCTATACTATTTTGGTGCAGAGGCTGTATCTTATGAAAGTGAGACGTCATAAGACCTCATGCATGCATATCCCCCGAAGTCAAAGCCATGTTTAAAACTTCCTCTAGAACCGCTTCCTAAACGTCGGGCTCTTCCCCTATTTAGAACATCATGTTCGGTTGTTAATAAATACACCAGCTAGTTTTTACCTCTGCTATTACAGCTTGCACGCAAATTTTAAAGAATTAGCCAACAACTTTTATCGTATAATATCTTGATTTTTGGTTCCGCGCACAGCCACCCTAACCGGTCATAATGCCTTTCACATTAATCCAGGGTTTCTGGATCAGTGCGATACTTGTCCGCACTTCTGCCAAGCTTTTGGATAGTATCGCCGAAGCCCTCTTGCAGGGGTGCAACTTAATCTGGGCGAAAGGAATATTGGTCTGTTTATTAATATCACGTCCCATCGTTCCTTTCATCCCTCGGTCAACGTTGACCATTTTGCTAAATAGTCTCAACCTCAACTCGCAATCATTTTTAAATCTCCTTTTTGATATGCTCCAAACTCTTCCTACTGCTTCGTTTACTTTCTTTCCTACTCTTTCCTCAATATGTTCATCATCCTTATTATTTTCTTTTGTTGCGTTTCCTAGATACTTAAACTTTGTCACTATCTCTATCGTATCTCCCATCCATTCGAATTCACATTTCTTACTTCTTCTGCCCCCTCACCGCTTTCCTGAAAATCATTACTTACGTTTTTGCTACGTTTAATTCCAGCCCTTTTCCTTTTATCCATTTTCTCGTAAGCTTCAACATCTGTATCATCTGCTCATCAAACTCTATTATTAGTGCTATTAGTAGAAATCACAACTCTTACACCACTGCCTTACTCACTCTCCATTTCTTCCTCAATGTCCGTCATTGTTATGTTAAATCGTATTGAGCCAGTGAATCACGTTGCCTCAAGCCTTCATATATTCGAAATTCATATATTTCCTCCCTCTCTCTCTCCCCCCTTTCTCCCGTCTCTTCCACCCCTTTTATCCGCCCTGTACACTCTTCCCTCTGTATAATCTTCTTATCGTTTTCCATATTTTCTATCTTATATCTACTCCATTACCTGATTCTTTATATTTTTTTTCTCTTTATTCTCACCTTTTTTTACATCTTTTGCACTTTTTGATTCTTCTCCTATACTTCCTTCTTTTCTAGTCTCTGTGCTCCGCTTCACGTGTTTTTTGTTTCTATTCCCCGATCACTTCTGCAAACTCTGCAGACATCCCGGGATCACTCCCGCCAAATATAGTACCTAACCCGAACTCTATTTTTGTATTACATTAAATTAATATTTAATACTTGAAAGTATACTTTACTTCATTTTAGGACGGAGATTTATTCGATGCCATTGCTACAGCAACGAAATTTTGTGAATCAGATGCAAGTGTAATGATAAGTCATCTTTGTTTTGCGTTAGCTTATTTACACTCACACAATATAGTGCATCGTGACATAAAGCCTGAAAATCTTTTAGTACAATTGAATGGAAATCGAATTCATTGTCTTAAACTAGCCGATTTTGGATTAGCCCAAGTTGTACAAGAACCTCTCTATACTATTTGTGGAACGCCAACGTATGTAGCACCAGAAATACTGGCTGAAGTAGGATACGGCTTAAAGGTATCTAATTATGTTGATTCCAATATAAAAGTTAAGACTAAGTATATGCTTGGTTATCAAAATATTTATACAGGATACCCCATTTTAAAGAAACCACCAAAAATATTTCCGATTTAGAATTGTATGAAAAAAATACAACCATCTTTTTCATACAATTCTAAATCGGAAATATTTTTAGTAATTTTTCGATTAGATGCATCCTTTTCGAGAAAAAATTTGAAGAGTTTAAAAATATTAAAAAATATTAGCGAATTTTTTCTCAAAAACTATGCGTTTAAACAAAAAAGTATTGAAAGCACTTTTAATAAAAAATTTTGTGCTCTTTCCGAATCCGGCATCAAAAACGAGGGTTCCAATTAAAAAAATCACTTTTACCTTCAAATGACCTTGAAAAGATATCTCAAGGTCAAAACTGATTTCCTAGAAAGATAGCCCCCGTTGTCCCGAACAACTTTCGTCGGAAAAATTTTTTTTATACAACGCCAACTGTCGAAAAAATTTCGGTGGTTTCTTTAAAATGGGACATCCTGTGTAAGGGTCGCCAATTTTAATCGCCCTCATAAGATATTTGCATTAGTAAGCTTTTTCTTAAAAAAAGTTTCACACAAAAGGTGCTTAACTTTGAAGGGACCACATTCCGGTGATATCGGATTTGATCTTAAACATATTTTTCCGAGGTTATTTTAAGGTCAGTGTTGTTTATTAAATAGAAACACCTATTTTTGATGGTAGATTTGAATTCGGCGGAAAATTTTGCGTTCTGGTAACGTAACATGTGTGGAGGTTCATGATGGTGGCCCCCTCAAAGTTAAACAACGTTTCTTTGAAACTTTTTTTGAGAAAAAGCTTAGTAATCAAGATATCTTAGTGGGACGATTAAAATTGGCATCCTGTATAAGCTTCAAATTTAGAAGAAGTAACTTTTGCCTATAGAATTTTTTCAATCATGTATGAACATTTTTTAAAAAACATTTAGGTTTTTATTTCTACAAAATTTTTAGATTGACGTCTGGGCTGCTGGAGTGATACTCTATATTCTTCTTTGTGGGTTTCCGCCATTCGTTGCTACCGATAACCAAGAAATACAATTATTTGAGCGAATTCTCAGCGGCCAGTATGAGTTTACATCTCCGTACTGGGATGATATTACAGAATCAGCCAAGGAACTTATTTCAAATATGTTGCAACCACAACCGGAATTGCGTTTTAGCGCAGAAGATGTGCTAGACCATCCTTGGTTTTCGGTGAGTTATTAAATTATTATGCTTCCCTGTTTATTTGAGTCGCTATTAATTATCGTGTACGGGAATGCAATATGTGTGCGTGAATTTTGCGAAGAGCCCTAGCGCCGGTTTCCCCTTTCCTTTTTTCAGTCAAGCCGTGGATTTCGGGCGACTCACGAGGTCGCTTGGCGCGATTGTTTAGTTCGTAGTTGGACGCCGTGGACGATAATCATTTCATGGATGATGCTCCATGGTCGAACACACAACTCGCGACCAAGAATCCCATAAAAACAGTTTAGAGTGTGATTGAGAAAATTGAGCAGTAATTAATAAATTATATGTTTTACCAATATCAGTACTATCAGTTTGTTATATTTAACTCCCACGCACACCTCCGGTAGAATGTATTACTTTTATTTAATACGAATTTAAACGCTGGTACATAACATTTTGGTCCTTCGAATCGGATTATATATTTTAAGAGCGTTCAAAGAGTTTAAGTGCAAATTCAAACAACAAAATCTGAACACAGTAGAAATTAGACTGGAAAGGGAGCCTTTTCAAAACAAGTGGATTATTTCATCTCGATCGACGGGCTTGTTGATAGCTAATATCGCGGGAATAACAAAAAATCCTGCGACAGACGCCCAACTTGACCATTTTTCGACAATCTTTTCAGTGGTGTGTAACACTAACTTAAAATGGTTCAAGAAATTCTTGAGATACCATTTTTAACGTAAAATTTTATGTACTTTCAGAATCCGGTATTAGTTTTGTCGAAAGATTCAACAATAAAAAGTTACAAATAATTTTTTGCAAAAAAACGTGAATTTTTGAGAAAAAAAATTCGTTTAACCCAAATTTTCGAATGGAAAGAGGATTCGCTCGTACGTCTAACAAGTATATATTTGGTCAATGGCATATATACTTTATTGTAAAACAGTGGCAATACCGGAATTAAAATGGCCGCCATCCAAACAACCCCTTTTCCACCAAACTTATCAAGAAAGGTTCGTAATTTTTTTCCCGATCAGAAAAGACTTAACGAAAAAAGTTTATAGAACAAAAAAATTGTTAGAATTCATCAGTGAAGACGTGTGAATTTTTTCAGACTTTTCGGAGCGACTTTTGGATTTTTGGATATGGCAAATTTTTGAAAAATCAAAAAATTGCTCCGAAAATTCTGAAAAAAATTCACACGTCTTCACTGATGAATTCTAACAATTTTTTTGTTCTATAAACTTTTTTCGTTAAGTCGATTCTGATCGGGAAAAAAAATTACGAACCTTTCTTGATAAGTTTGGTGGAAAAGGGGTTGTTTGGATGGCGGCCATTTTAATTCCGGTATTGCCACTGTTTTACAATAAAGTATATATGCCATTGACCAAATATATACTTGTTAGACGTACGAGCGAACCCTCTTTCCATTCGAAAATATGGGTTTAAACGAATTTTTTTTCTCAAAAATTCACGTTATTTTGCAAAAAATTGTTTATAACTTTTTATTGTTCAGTTTTTCGACAAATCTAATACCGGATTCTGAAAGTACATAAAATTTTACGTTAAAAATGGTATCTCAAGAATTTCTTGAACCATTTTAAGTTAGTGTTACACACCACTGAAAAGATTGTCGAAAAATGGTCAAGGTGGGCGTTAAAGGGTTAAAGAGAAGTTTTCCTCAATTGTGGTGGACGACCCTTCCATTGCGCCCATAATCAAGTTCCAGCATTTAGTCAACTGCCTTGAAGGGGAAGCTAGTGAACGACTAAGAAGAATTCAACAAAATGCTATGAATTTCATCACCGCTTGGAAGACATTGTGTCCACGTTATGAAAACTCGTCTCTGCGGTTTAAAGCTCAAATGCAGGTTTCAGCGAATATCCCTGCAGCGAAGGAGGAAACGGAGTCTTGCCTAAGTCAGGTTGTTAATACGGTAAACAAGAGTATAAATTTGTTTAAGGTTCTGAAACGACCTGTGGATCAGTGGGATGACATCCTCGTTTATTTTGCTGAATGTAAGCTGCCACCAGAAACGCGTATGGACTGGGCGAAGGAAGTAGAACGAAGGAATCTAGCGGAGTTTCCCACCTTCGCATACCTCGAGCAATTTTTAGAGGGACGTCTCGACATACTGGACGTCGTCGACATGGAGCAAAGTGATTTATTTACCGACATAGCGCCATCAAGTACCCAGGTAGACAAGAGTAATAAGAGCGGTAAGATACATCAATTTTCTCAAAAAGGTAAATCAATAAAAGTTCCTCAAAATGTATGTTCTGCCAAGGAGATAATTTTCTGAGTTACTGATCTAATTTCTCTCGTCCTTCCCAGGAGGAAAGAAAGGCTTATGTAGTATCAGCTGGACTATTCTATAATTGCTTGAGAACTGATCACAGGCTAAGCGCCTGCAATTCCAAACATCGATGTTTTGTGTATGGCAAAAACCACTACACTAAGCTGCATGGAATGGTGCCGACTACATCATCGACAACTGGAAGCAAATCCACCCATGAAGCTACTACAACGCATGCGGCCCTGAATCGCTCACCTGGACTGACAGTCATTGTGATCAGCAGAGTTCTCTTATCCACAGTCTGGCGTCAGTCTGCACGCGCCGTTTTGTTTGCAGATGACTGCTTGAGTATTACTAGATTCAGGACCTGAAGATTCGTTTATGTAACGAGTGGTTCAAGCTCTCAATCAGAATATACCGCCTGCTAATGTTGTACTGTCTAGCAGAGGAGCGCTACCAGTTTCCAAGTCTAGACATCGTATATCTGTTGTTTTAAAATCTAAGTATAACTCGGAATTCTGTTTAATGTTCTCCGGCTTGGTTTTCAGTAAGTTCACAGCTGCCTAACCACGAAAGCGGACGACGCTACCACCGTGGCCACAACTGCAGGAATTGAGGTTGGCGGATTCGAGCTTTTGTGTACCAAGCAGAGTGGATTGCATATTAAATGCCGAGGTATATGCAGCTGTACTCCATCTTAGCCTCATGCAAGGACTCTGTGGGACATTGTCAGGTATGAAATCAGTCTTCGGCTGGGTGCTCGTAGGCTCTGCAGGCGATGCACCTGTCTGTGAGTGGGATAGCGCTATCTTGCGCATCACCATGAATCAAGAGCTCCCTAAGAACTTTAGGCGATTTTGGGAGATAGAGGAGGTATCTAAGAAGACTTTGATGTCGCTGGCTGATCAAGATTGCTATTCTCACGTTAATGCTATGCATCGGCAAGCAGCAGACGGAGGCTTTGTAGTGCGCCTGCCATTCGCTAAGCCATCTACATTGGCTGTTACAAGGCTTATAGCGGAACAATATCTCGTCAGCGTCAGCGAGAGCTGACGCTGGCTACTGCATATACGTCTTTCATAGATAAGTATAAAACCTTGCATCATTTAGAGATAGTTTCAGACTGAAGTTGATTGCAGGTCGGTGTATTATCTGCCTCACCACCCAGTGGTCAAATCGAATGGCAGTGACAAGATACGAGTCGTATTTAATGCCTCACAATGTGACTCAGCAGGTAGCACATTAAATACATTCTTGCACACAGGGCCAAAACTAGGCGTTTTTGCGAGTGGTGTTTACCTGTGACATTATCAAGATTTTTCGCCAATTTTATCTGCATAAGAAGGACAGAGATTGGCTGAGAACTTTATGGCGATTTGATCCAGAAGGTCCGGTACAGACTGCACGCCTATCCGCAATTACTTATAGCACTGGTTGGCTGGGTGATGGCTTGGTTTGCAAACTTCGTCGAACTGGTAATTACATGCCGTTTGCGACGCTTCTGAACGAGCGTACACGGTTGCACTTTATGTAGTCCTTAGAAACAGGGAAGGATTTACTGCCCAGATTGGAACTGTGTGGAGCCCAGCTGTTGGCCGATCTCGTTACGCATCTGCTACCAACATTCACCAAGTGCTCCGATCACAACTATTGCTGGAATGATTCCAAGGTGGCGGTTGCTTGGGTTGCTTGGGTTTCATCCCATCCATCAAGATGGAATACTTTTGTCGCAAACCGAGTCAGCGATATCCAAGAGAAGCTTCCAGGCGGATCCATAATCCTCCGGGCTTGGCCACGCGCGGCCTCAGTTCCGATCAATTGTTACAAGCTGAGATTTGGTGAAAAGGGCCGAGTTGGTTGCACAAGGAGGAAAGCGCTTGGCCGACGGAGGAAAGCGTGCGCGCAGAAACAGAGTTGGAAGTGAAGAAAAGGCAGGCCCTCTGTGTTAATGTCTCGGTGTAGCTCTATTTGCCGATTATCGCCTTTTATAGATACAAAGGATCTATTGAGAGTGAGAAGCCGCTTGCAGAACTCCTTCTTGTCTGAGGCTGAAAAGGCCACAATACCTTCTTTAGTACAAAAGTTTTTATCGAGAAAGGGGTCAGTCAGGGGTCGCACCTTTATTAGAGAAATTGTCCGTAAGAGTGTGCGCTGTGTTCGAATGCGAGCAGATACGCTGGTGCAACAAATAGACAGGAACTCACCGTGGAGCTCGCGAGAGACGGCATTGAGTGAAGATACACCCCTCCCCGGGCTTCAAATTTTGGCGGCCTATGGGAGGCGAGTGTCAAGGGTTTTAAACATCATTTAAAGCAAGAGGTGGGTGAGCAAAAGCTCACTTTCGAGGAATTCTCCACTCTTACCACTTGCATCGAGGGTTATTTGAACTCCAGGCCAATTAGTGCAATCAGTGCAATCAGTCACTGTGGGGAGGATGTTGCTGCATTGGCACCAGCCATTTTTTAATGTGAGATTCCTTGACTGCACCTCCTAAACTATTTGAGGAGATCAACGAAGCAACTACGATCTGCTCCAAGTGGAAGCGGTTAGTTTTAATGCGCATTTTTGGAAAAGATAGCAGGGTGAATGTTTGGCTCAAATGCAACAGAAGACAAAAGGTTGAAACCATCGAGGAATTTCTAGATCGGAGACGTTGTACTCTTTGAAGATGCCTTTATGCTGCCAACCAAATAGCCATTGGCTTACATCGTGAAACTATATTTTGCTGCGGATGAGTATAAGCGTCCCATAAATAAGCTTATCTTTCTTCCTGTACGAGATGCAGTAAGCAACGAGCTGACGCGAGCGGCGCTCAAATTTAAATTTAAAATACAAACTTATTTGCCTAAACAGCGATCAAGATTAGATTATGGATCCTTGCTCGGCGGGCGATGCTCAACCGCGAGTTTGTAAAATATTTCGAGTTAAATGAATTAGTGCCATTGATATTCAATTTTCAGTATGTGTACATCGATGTGCTATTGTTATGTTATTATATTATAACTTATGATTTTATTGTAAAAGAAAATGAATGGTTAACAAAAAAAAATTGCAAACCTGTAAGCATCGGGTGCATCCGCCGCCTGGCGGACGGTATGTTCGACCCGATATTAATTATCATGTACGGGCGCAAAGCGCCATAGCGCCGGTTTTCCCTCTCCTTTTCTCGGTCAAGCCGTGGATTTTCGGCAAATAGCGACGTCGCCTCGTGCGATTGTTTAGTTCTTAGTTAGACGTCGTTGATAATAATGAAGTACTATAACTATTGTTATGTTCGTTTTTTTTATCATTTTCAGTATTTGTAATGGTTATCTTTTTAGCAACATTACTTACTGTCAAATCGTAAGAAGTATCATTTATTAAATAGTGCAACCTTCAGCCACTTTACTTAAGCGTCACCCATCATGTTAATGTTTTCTTTTACGAAAACGTATACTTCTCCAGCTGGCTGACATGCTAAAGGCTGGAGGCAAACAATCAAAGATGCACGGAAAGGTAGAGTGCGCGACTTACTCTAATTAATTGTTCGATTGGGAGTTTCTTTAATATTTTGTGACGCTGGGAAATGTGAAATATCGTGCGCGTCTTTGTCGCCAAAAGAAGAGAGAAGGTTAGGTGACCAGCGCGCGGCAGCGCTGGTGATTAGGGAATCTTGAGATTCGCGTGCGGCGGACATAATATTACGAATGTCGGAGCAAACTCGTGCCGAGCGTGATTATCCGGGATGATTACATGCGTCGAATGCACCTCCTGCGAACGTAAATATCGCCCGCTACATATTGTGTACGAATGTGAACAAGCGAACTCCCTCGAACACTATCGATTGTACGAGAGTCGTGACTCGTACCGACGAGCCACATCCTTTTCGAGGCATTGGGGACCAAGGGCATATACTCGAGGTGATAGGCATTATTGTTGTGTGGAGCAAGCATCGGCTTGACTCGGCATGCGCCGTGTCATTGTTTTCGTAGAGCGGGCAACGAGCCGCTCTGCTCCAATTGCGGAGTCCTGCAATCGGCCGGCAAATTCTCAAGTGAGTCCGGTGTTGTGTAGGAATAAGGTAACTCCCTCACACAAACAACCCCGCTACAATGTATACTAATATCGTAAAATGCATTAAAAATGTAGTCTTCCAGAAGAAATAAGTCTTTTAAAACTATTTATGTATAACAATTATATTTTTTTCAGGATGTAAATTATCAAGAAAAAGATGTAAGTCGGGCAAACAATGAAAATAACTTCGAAGTTAATGGAGCCAGGTGTTAAGCTAGTAGTGCAACTAATACGGGAGCTGGAATGAAAATTGTATAAACTTTGTAATTTTAATTGTGAAAATATGTTAATGTTTATTTTGTTTTGCATTCAAGCTTGTTTTTTCTTATTTAATGATTCTATTGCCTGCAAATTGGATTACCTCAAATGAATTTTTAGGTATAAAATCATTAAAAACATGTTTTCTAGAACGATTTAAAGAACCTCTTATACGAAATAGGTTTTTATATATGGAATGTGAAATAAATATATTTTAAAATTACTCATTTAACCTTTGACTGTATTATAAACTTATGTCGTCTTAGCATTAATATTTATGCTAATAGATTCAAAATTACCGATTTCAAAAATAGTTTTCATTTTTAGTCATGTTGTGGTCAACCTGGCTCTACCCATTGTCTCCTTCTCCTTTTATCTACCGACTTAGGAGCGGCACGATACTAAGCTTCTCACTTAGAGAAATTGGAAGAGACTGGACTAATTCAATCCCCTACGTAACGTCCGGTTCTTCTGTCAGTCAGTAGACCTTGAAAAAACCTTGAATTACGTCGGTTTTCAATTTTCCTTGTCAATGTTTATTTTCGACCTACGATTTCTTTTAAGGAGGGTTTGGACCATAGATTTTTTCTTTTTAATTAATTACCTAAAAATAAAAATCATAATGGTAAATTAATTATGTTAATAATATTATTTAAATATTACCTATTATAATCGAATCATAATTGTAAATAATTATTTACAAAGCTAGCCTAAGAGGAAGTCTTTAACCCTTTGCGGTATACATTTTTTGTTTAAGTGAATTTCGATCAAATTTAGTATACAGCGGTTTTTGGGGTCGCTGATTGCGAATCTGAGGTTAATTTTGCAAAATTCAAAATAGCGGATCCAAGATGAAGGACAAAATTTTTAAAAGTCAACCAAATTCTGAAACCATTTTGAATTTTCCAAACTAACCTTAAATTCGTAATCAGCGACCTTATAAACCAATATATACCGAATTTGACTTACTTTTGACCATACCCGCTGTCTATAAAGCATTTTTCCGAGAAAAACCATTTTTTAATAATATTCAATTTGTTATTAACAAATTGTCAAAAAATCCCCATCGAAAACGATTTTTATAATCTATTATAATAAAAAAATTGATTTCATTCAGGTGGGATATACAGCGTGGGCCAAAAGTGCCGGATCGACAAAATAACTCGGTGGGATTGTATTTTAGGAGAAAAAGCTTAAAACAAAAGATATAGGATTTTTTCTTGGCTATTCGACGGTGATAGTGACTATGACCTTGACCATAACCTTGAATGTCATTTCGAAGTCAACTTTGTCGTTTTTGTGGAATTGCCTTGTTACGTCCCGAGGGGTTAGGACACGAAATTTTCGCGCGCGTGGCATTCGATTTAAGCCACTCGCCTGAATTAAGCCAAACAAAAAAAACGCTCCACGCCATTATTGCCTACGGTTTAGTCGGCATCGTTCGCTCGCCGTGTCGTCGTCACTTATCTGAGGCGCTGGCGGCGACCGACGCGTACGCTGCTACCTGCTGCAAGGCTGCGCGGCTGGATCTCGGCGGCCGCTGCTCACTGCTGGGCTGCGCGTCTGGATTTCGGCAGCTGCTGTTCACTGCTGGGCTGCGTGTACGCGAAGCAGAAACGGCGAAATGGGGTGGAGTGCGACAGGAGTTTGATGCAGGAAATAAAGAGGTTGAAATAGCACCACTCTTAACTTTCACTGGTAGAAACCTTTTTATTAACTTTTATAGTCACAAGTAACGGAGACCAAAACGTAAATCACAAAACCCTACACGGTCGTGGCGAGCTCAAACCCGCGCAAACTAAATTAATTCGCGAAGGCCTCGCGAAGTGCTTGATTGCGCCGGCCAGTCGACGCGATAGCTGCGAATTCCGGAGTTCACATCTCGGAGGAGCCGCCGCTCGGCAAGGTGTTAGCCGGCGTTTTCGAGAGCGACATGTTCGTCGGTCTTCTCGTCGGCGACTCGATGGCGACTAACTTGAAAAACTTCGTCCCCGCGCGAAGGAGCAAGAAAGCAACGGTCTGATCAGCATTTCTGACCCATCGCGTTACCTCTCCTTCATAGCGCGGATTACGTGTTGGCAGACGCAAATTCAGCATCGGCTGCTTACGCCGGATGTCCCTATCGTACGTATATTCAGCGAGGTGAAGTCGAGTCGGTCTCGACTTGCGCCGCGCTCGCGTTAATCCTGCGCTCTCCCTGGATACCCGAAACTGCAGCGTAGTCGGCTTGGCCCGGGAAGGCGCTGGGAACCGACGAAAGTCGACCCGCTAGCCAACTTCGCCGTATGCGGCAGATTCTAATATCCTTCTCACCTTTACAAGGAGGAAAAGAACCGCCTTCTCGCGAGCTATATTGCCAAACAAAATTTATTCTAAAGGCGAACAAAACAAAAGCATAAGGTTCCTTGTAAAACTAGAATTAAATGCGCTGATCGCCGCTGCGATCAAGTATCGCGCACGGGCCTTATCGCTATCGTCACGCTGACGATGCGGGACTTGGCGCTGGCCGAATCGTCTCGCCGCTGCGAGCTCTCGGCCCGGCCGAGCGAAATGCTCTGCAGAAAAGAGAGAAAGAAAAACAGAAAATTCAAAAATTTAGGGCGAGCGGTGCCGCTCGGGACATCACATGCCTAAAAAACAATATTCTAAAAAATTAAAAATTGGAAAAATAAAAAATACCACCATATTTTTTATGCAATTCTAAATCACTAATACTTTTAGTAATTTTTCGATTAGATGCATCCTTTTCGAGAAAACAATTGAAGTGTTTAAAAATGTTTAAATATTAACGAATTTTTTTCTCAGAAACTATGTGTTTAGTCAAAAAAGTGTTAAAAGCACTTTTGATCCAAAATTTTGTGCCCTTTCCGAATCCGGTGTCAAAAATAGGGGTTCCCATTTGAAAAAACAAAATTGACCTTGAAATAACATTCAAGCTAGGTTATGGTCAAGGTCATGGTCATTATCACCGTCAAATAGCCAAGAAAAAATCCTATATCTTTTGTTTTAAGCTTTTTCTTCTAAAATATAATCCCGCCGAGTTATTTTGACGTTCCGGTACTTTTGGCCCACGCTGTATATCCCACCTAAATGAAATTAATTTTTTTATTATAATAGATTATAAAAATCGTTTTCGATGGGGATTTTTTAATAATTTGTTATTAACAAATTGAATATTACTAAAAAATGGCATTTTCCGGAAAAATGCTTTACAGACAGCGGATGTGGTCAAAAGTAAGTCAAATTCGGTGTATATGAGTTTTTAAGGTACTTTTGGCCCACCATGTATTATCCCGTTCTGCCGCAAAAGGTTGAGGTCATTTTATGCTCCATTATGCCTGTTATAAAAAAAAGCTTTTGACCTAAGCTGCAGGTCCCATCGGTATATGAATTTTAATAGGCAGATCTTAAATTGTTGATAATTTATGCCACCCTATTGAAAAATCTTACGTGAGATCTTATTCCAAAATCTGATTTCACGGAGACAATAAAGGCCTCCGATTTATATTTTACCCGATCGTGTCATTTCTTTGAGTAGTCCGCCGGACTACTCGACGCATACCGAATATCTCAGTTCCTTAGCCTGATCTCTCGGATACCGCCACTCTGTAGTAGAGCTGAAATTTTTTTATTTATAAAGGACTAAACACCGTGCAAAATGTGGACAAACTCGTTATTAAAGAATATTTTTTAAGATGCGGAACTTAAAAATTTTGCTACACATCTGAAAAAAAAAGTCCCAACGAAAAAAAATCTTTAATAACGAGTTTATCCACATTTTGCACGGTGTTTAGTCCTTTATAAATAAAGAAACTTCAGATCGGATTTTGGCATAAGATCTCACGTAAGAACTTACGTAAGATCTTACGTAAGATTTTTCAAAAGAGCATTCTAGACTGCAGAATTGTACGGTTAAACAGGTAAACGGTTAAGTATGTAAAACAATTCTAAAACTAAATAAATTTAAGAAATTTCATATAAATAAAGAAATGTAAGTAGTTTTTAAAATTGTTCAACTAGTTAATCAAATAATTTTAAATCTTACAACTCTTTAATCCAGAATGGCATAAATTGTCAAGAATTTAGGCCCTATTCTATTAAAGTTAATGCACCGATGGGACCTGTAGATTACGCCAAAGTATATATTTTTATGTTTTCCAGAAAACTTCTTTATAGTTAATTTCTTTTAATATTTAACAAGATAGCGAGTACTTGCAACTAACAACACTGCATCTTAAAATATATTTAATCACTAATATTCTCAGTATCAGATTTATTAAATTTAACTCTATTATTGTTGAATTTACAAAATATTTTGTACATAGCAGTAGCCTACATTGAAATCGAGGTTATAGAGAGACCCAAAAATAAATAGTAATATACAGTATACAACAATGTAACCAACGATACGTAATTATTTTGCCCGCTTATATTCCAATATTATTACTGATACTTATTGGAAATTATTATTGAACAGACAATTTCAATGTTTTTCTAGAATTTAGATATACATTACTAGTAATTATGTTTTTATAAAAAAAAATAAAAAATCGCATTTATTTGTTTTTTTGCACATGTTGAGATCTAACCTCTTAAATTTTTAATATTTTTGACCCAACTATTTTTTTGTAATACAAAATCATGTATACAATAAGAAAATACAATAAAAATAAAATTGATAGTAGGAGACGTACTGCAATCTTAGATAGCTTTAAATCATTTAAAACACTAGGTGACGTCTCGTAACCCGCAAGTGTTGAGCAACTAAATCAATTAATATATAAGGGCGATTGAATTTCAAAAGTTTAATAATGTATGCGATATTACCGACGGTTGCAGAAGAAGTTTAAACTAGTGCGATAGACCGAGCAAATTAATAATTCGTAATATTTAATTAGTAAAAACGATGATTGTTAATAATAGAAGAAGAAAAAGGAAAAAGTTCAGGATAAATGTTTCTTAAGAATATTAATTTAAATGAATTTAAATATTATTTCTTTGCATACAAAAATTTGAATATGAAGTAGTATATATTCATAAAGGCAGTTAGATGTCTGGAACGGCTCCGGAATGGTAGCCGGGAAGTATACGTGCTCTGGTCCTTCAGGGGCCAGGAACGAATGCACAGGTTGCTTCGTTAGAAGAAGATGCTGATTTATTTACAGAATATACATATGAACTAATTACAAGCGACGCCAGAACTGTGGCGAGACGGAAGGTCTCGTAGGTTGACAGTACGTAGAACTTGATGTCGCGAAGTAGAGCGAGGTCGATGCGGCTGGTGAAGTCCTGGACGAGTAGACGAAAGCAAGGTTGTGCGCTTAGCATATACCGAAAACGGCTCAAGGCACAAGCGTTTAGTTCCTAGAATGGCGCTGATGCTCACTTGATGATTGCGAGTCGACCTGTTCGGTCGGTAAGTCTGGCGCGCTGGAAGACGGCACCACCTATTTATAGAATAATTAGCAAGGTTTTATAAAAGAAATTTTTTACTTTTAATTAAAGTAATTTGTAATTTTTACTAAAAATCGATTAGGTCGCTTCGTTACAAAACTTTTTTGAAAATTTTCGTAGAGATTCTTAGAAATTATATTTTTCATTTTTCTCAATGTAGAGAATTCAACCGCGACATATTATGTAGAGCTTTCATCTTCAAATGCAAAGGATGGGGGTTGAAATCTCATTAGATAAATGAGTCGATTTTTTCAGGAAGCTTTATTTGTAAAGTATTCGGAAATTTCAAACCCTCATTTCGACAATTTTAAGGTCTTAATTTAGCGAGAAAACTTGCAAATTATCTGCACTGGTTTGACTTTTAGCGGGAAAGGGGTGTTTGTTTGTTGATTAAAGAGTGACACTCTGCTGATTTGTGTTTATTACTTATGATTTCTAAGGATAATACTTGCTTTATAATTCGAAAAACGAGTTCGTTACTTCGGATCATAAGAGGAGTAAGACCTTAAATGCCTAGAGAAAAAGAATGCTCTCGCTCATCTCCGCTGTATTTAAAGAACCAGCGTGGGAGAGGGGAACACTAATGGAGACAGTTTGTCGAGGGTAGAATTGGCGCGCACTTAAGGCGCCGCGCTAGTGAGGTACAGTTACTGCGGTATTAGCACCTGCTTCCGGCAACGGTTGCGAGTGGGAGCTTGAGGTTGAGTTACTAAACTGGCGGAACTTCCACTCGCACACGAATCCCCACAGATAGTTGACCGAGGAAAATTTGGAAGTATTACAGATAAACGATTCTTTTACACAACACTATTCAATTAGTCTGAATAATTCAATGTTTTGATGCAGAGAGAGAGAGAGAGAGAGAGGGAGAGAGGGAGAGAGAGAGAGAGATATTCCTTTATTCGCCTGTATAGGCAAAAATTTACATGTACAGAAAACTTTCAAAATTTACATGTACAAAAAATATTTCCTTTTTGAGAATTATCTTTGACGATTATCTTTACAAAAGACAAAAGACAGCCGGTTATATAGTCTATTTACAATTGAATAAATAAAATAATAAATACATATGTGAATACTAGAATTATCACAGATATTAAAAATATAACAGTCATGTTACAAAGATATTTAAAAATGTCACAATCAAATTGTTCTATGATTTACTGGACTCGTACCCAGCAGAGTAGATAAAATTAGATATTGGAGGTTAGGGATCAATCGCCAATAGCACCCTTTTAAAAGCAATATAAAATGGCAGTTGGCGGATAGAAGCAGGAAGAGAGTTCCATGAACAAGCTCCCTATACTTGGAATGCCCTGGTTCCAGTTTTAGTGCTCGCTCTAGGGATAGTCAGTTCCTGCGGTTTACCCTGTAACGTGACGCTTTTTCGCCCGTTACTCCGCGTGTCAGTTTGATTAGTGAACAAGCAGCCAGATGGGAAGTCCCTCCACCACTGCCTAAAATTGTGTTAGAAATAGTATTTTTCCGCGGAAGTGCTTTCATATTTCAGGAGAAGATGCCTCGGCCAAGATACCTGCAGATGCGCACCGAAGTGAGCCAGGTACCGATCGCCGTCGTCATCCAAGGCACGCCGTTGCTGGGATAATAGCCAAGGGCAACGGAGGGTCCAGTTCGTCTAAAAAGATGAGTATTGACTCCCATTTAATTTCCTCAAAATGTTAGCCTGTACAATATTGCCTAAAGGCAGTGCTGCCAAGCCGCACGAAAATAGAAAAATTCCATCAGCGAGTTAAACTCGCTGCGGCTCGGAATAATGTTTACTTGAAGCAGCACTTACCTCCCCTATTTTTCAGGAGGACAGGTGAGGGATGAGGAGGCAAGAGACGAGGTGTTTCACCTTTACACTGGCCCTCCAGATTCACCCGAGCTAAGGCGACCAATCAGCAGCGGTGATGCCGACGAGACGACGAGCGTTGGTACCTTGGCCTCACCGAGGGAACCAGCGCTCTGTGACTTCGCAACTGGCTGGCCTACTGGGAGGAGCGCTTGGAGCAACTTCCGCGCCGCGTTGCTTGACTTAAAAGTCCATTATTTAATTAATTTTCTAATTTTGTTCCGTGGCAAACCCACGTTTTCTGTAATATTTCGCGGCTTCGTTCAGGCCCTGTGGCCGAGCAACATGTGCAGATACACTCGGCAGCTTCAAACCGGCAGGACAAGGTGGCAATCTATTTTGCGAAAGATAAGTGGTTTTGTTCGCTTACGTTGAGGCAAATAGATTTTTCGTCAGGGTACTCGTGCCTCGCCCTTGATTACGCGTTTTTCATAAGGCTTTTGTATTCTTTTGTAGCGCCTTTATGCGCCTTTTTATGATTAATTAGCGTCCGCGTATAATTTTGGTGGATTTAATTTAATTCTAATTTTATTGTTGAAGACAAGTATTGAAAATGTTATTAAGTAAATTTGAAATCTCAACTATTAATTTGATTTGTTAAAATCTAAAATTCATTAAATGATCTAAATTGTAAATCGTCTTTTGCTTAATTCTGAAGTAATTGTAATGGCCTATTTTGGAAAGCCGCGCGCCTTAAGTCGCTGGCTAAATAAAGGCACATTTAGAGTTAATTCTGATTTAATTATTTATTTCTGTGTATTACTGTTATTGTGTTGTCCGCAACCTCCAGCGACTTTGCCGTTCACGACCTCACGACTCTCCGCTGAGTAGCCGGAGCGAGAGTCCGTTTCGTGCGAAGTAAATTCTTTTTGCGAGAGGCACTGCTCGCAATATTTTATTTTACAGTGCCTGGCGCCCCATCCCCTTTAATTTGGGATGAATCTTTTTAATTGGATTTCGACGTTAATTTATTCCGCGGATCCAATCTTACTAGGATAGTCCATCACATTCGGGTCTCCAAATCTTCCCAAACTTAGCTAACACACTCTCCTTACCCCATCGATGAAATCTGTGAAGTGGCAGACCCTAACGCTGCTTCAGACTCCAAACATATAAACTTAATGTTTGGAGCTGAAAAATGAGGTCCGGCTGCATCAAAAGCCCTTTAATTTTTTTCTGGCTTCTCGTTCAGTCTTGAATTCATTCTAGAAATAAAAATATTCATATTAGAAATGATTCATGCATTTCAGGTTTTTATAAGCGCACCTGTGCATGTTTTTACTCTTATAATATGCTAAAATTTGAGTTTTAGCACATTATAAATGAATTAAAAAATTAATATACATTACATTTGAGAATTATAATTTATTACTTTACCTTCTTAAGTGATCATTTTAGTTTTACTTCTAAATACCTCTGGAGGCTGAAAAAAAAACACAAAGCTAAATTTCTTAAAATTAAATATTAATTAGATCTTTTAAAAAATATAAAGATACTTATCTAATCATTCCTTTGAATGAATTCTTCTAAAATATGAAGAAGCTGTTGAATGCAGGAGTGGGAAATAATAATAATCTTTTCTTGTCCACACATAACCTCATGATTTGTTGTCATGCAGTATGCAGATATGACTGCTGATTCTCTCCATCTTTCTCTAACTCTATGCTGGCGACACCTGGGGTTAAGCTTAAGCCATAGACTTATAGACTTTAGTTAAGATACTGTTCAAATAAACTGTATGGAACTACTCTATTCATCGGTAAAACCAAATAGCTTTTTAAACCAACTTTTTCAAATTATATCTATATTTTTTTAATTACCTCTTTAATATTGTAATGTTTACATTCTTCAGTCCCTTTGTTCTCAAAGTCAAAGTATCAGCAATTGCTAACCCCTTTAGAAAAAATTGTTTGTCATTTTATTATTTTTATTGTATTACATATTATTACTTTCTATTTTCATTATTTATTCAATTACATCTTTTATTACTTATACTATTACCTATTTATTTACTTATTATCTATATTTGTTACTATTTATATTATATACTTATTTATTTATTGTGTATTCTTTTATTACTTATATTGTTTATTTTGATATTTTTATTGGATTAAATTTTGAATTCAGTTTTATTTATTAGTTTTTTTCTAAAAAAAGCAATGGCTAATAGTTTAAGCTTTGATACAGGGGAGCAAGCCCCAGTGAGTGTTGAGTTTACTCAAACTCTTACAGACAGTGTAAATGAGGGTGTGAAAGTTTTAAAAAACAAGTGTTTTATACTTGAGAAAGTATCCGAATTTCCTTCTCAATAAGCGGTTGAATTAGGAATAGAAATGGCAAATTTAATTATTAAGTTCATTGATGACTTATCAGTCGTTCAAAAAGAACATTTATTTATGCCAGATGAGATGCTTGAAGAACCGATGGAAGATAATTCTACAGTTTATGACTCTCCATGAGCTAATTCAAGTAAATATATTTAATTCACATCTATACATTTAATATATTATTTAACATTTATTTATTAAATGTATTTATTGTATTTAAACAGATTTTAATTTAATCAAATTATTTTAGGTCAATCATCTCAATTAAGCATTTATTCTGTTGAAGATGAGAAATCAAAATACTCTATTATTCCTCTTCAAAAGAAAATAAAAATTGTGAATCTGCATCTCGAGCATCTAAAGTGGAAGTTCAATACTTTAAAAATTCATGCAGGTTCAGCTTTGAAAAGAATGGACGACCTCTCCAGATGGAAGAAAGACATTAAAAATGGAGGAACTAAATTTGCTAAATCTTATTCTATAAAAACCTGGGTATACACGAGATTTTGTGAAGCTCGTTTGGAAAAAGTTCCTGTAACTACAAGGGATATAAAACAGTGGGCTATGCAAGCAGCACAGTTCATCTGTGATAATTTCCAATTTACAGCTAGCACAACATGGACCAATAAATTTAAACAAGAATTCAGAATACACCAGCGAAAAGTCACAAGATACATTAGCAACAAAAACCGAAGATGCCTTGAAAATATTGAAAAAGCAACAGAAAATTTTCAGAAAGAAATTCAAGCTTCAATTCAAAATTATAATCTTGATTATGTAATAAACACAGATCAAATGAGCTGTGAATACAAAAGCAATGTTCAACGAACCTTGGATCACACTGAAACAAAAATTGTTGAAGTTTATATTGGAGATATAAATAAAGTCACGCACTCATACACTGCATAATATTCGATAACAGCATCTGGTAGATTATTACCTAAAGTTTTCTTGTGCCTTCAACAAATTTCTGGAAAATTTGGACCAAGAATTCAAGTAGAAATAGATGAAATGGAGAGCGTATACAAAAACGTTAAAATAACCTGTTCTAAATCTGGAAAACTTTCTTCTTCTATCTTCTCTAAATATGTTCAAGATGTTCTACACGCATATGTAAAAGAAGAACATTTTTTATTAATTCTGGATCGATGGTGTGGACAAACCGAAGCTTTACGGTTTGATGAATTTAGAACACCATCTGGAGAATCAACATGCAAATTAAAATATATTCCTGCTAGCTGCACTTCCCAATGTCAGCCCCTGGACACTTATTTGCACCGACAGATAAAATTATTAATAAAGAGATTTCAAACCAGCACTTATTTAATAGAAAATAAACGGCAAGTAAATTCAAGAAAAGATGCAGTCAAACTTCATGCAATAGTTCATATGCAATTGTCTGCTCCAATTTTTCAAAGAGCTATTCAATACGACTGGTATTCTGCCAAGCTGATAACTGATCGAGAAGTTTTTAGTAACATCAATGAAACGTGCTTTTCCTTCAAGCAGAACACCAAATGCACTTGCACATCTGTTGCATTTATTAAATGTGCTTGGTGTAGAATAGAATATTGTTTCAAATGTTTTTAAGACGATAATCATCCTGTTAATTGTCATTTATATTTTATAAATGTTTTTTAATTTAACAATGTTTTTTTAATTGAACCACCATACGATTTATTAATTTAATTTATTATAATTTTGTCAACTATATTTATTTACTGATTAAAATACTGAAAACAAGACACTGCACACAAACCCAGCTTAACCTGTTAGTGTTGAACAGTGTCTTAATTGTAGACCATAAATCTATGGCGCTTAACGCCAGGTGTCGCCAGCATAGAGATAGAGAGAGCAGTCATATCTGCATACTGCATGACAACAAATCATGAGGTTATGTGTGGACAAGAAAAAATTATTATTATTTCCCACTCCTGCATTCAACAGCTTCTTCATATTTTAGAAGAATTCATTCAAAGGAATGATTAGATAAGTATCTTTATATTTTTTAAAAGATCTAATTAATATTTAATTTTAAGAAATTTAGCTTTGTGTTTTTTTTTCAGCCTCCAGAGGTATTTAGAAGTAAAACTAAAATCATCACTTAAGAAGGTAAAGTAATAAATTATAATTCTCAAATGTAATGTATATTAATTTTTTAATTCATTTATAATGTGCTAAAACTCAAATTTTAGCATATTATAAGAGTAAAAACATGCACAGGTGCGCTTATAAAAACCTGAAATGCATGAATCATTTCTAATATGAATATTTTTATTTCTAAAATGGATTCAAGACTGAACGAGAAGCCAGAAAAAAATTAAAGGGCTTTTGATGCAGCCGGACCTCATTTTTTAGCTCCAAACATTAAGTTTGTATGTTTGGAGTCTGAAGCAGCGTTAGGGTCTGCCACTTCACAGATTTCATCGATGGGGTAAGGAGAGTGTGTTAGCTATGTTTGGGAAGATTTGGAGACCCGAATGTGGTGGACTCTCTTAGTTAGTAACTATCTTAGCTTGCGCGTTAGTTTGTGCGCACCTTGTGCGAGCAGCCCGTCGCGATCACACACGCTGCCGGTTGCCCGTTACAAACGGCGCCAGCAACGTGGTGCTTTTAGAACGGCAAAATTTTGCCTACAAATAATTTTTGTGAAAAATTAAAATTTTTTTTAAAATCTAATTTATATTTTGTTTCCTTTCCCGTAAAAGCAAATTTAAAGTGGGTGAGAGTTTGCGGGAGATTGCGAACAATAATCTATACAATTAAGTCGAAGGCAAGTGCCTTCGCAATAAAACAAATTTAATTTAAAAATTGCCGTGGAATTTTGGAGTTCAGCGCGTAAGTGCGAGTTCTCCGTCAAGGCGCCGCGCAGTGTTAGCCGGCGAGCGACGGGTGTTGCGCGGTCGATTTTACTACGCCGCGAGAAATAGTGCCGCGACTGGTAGGCAGGAGCACGGGAGTGAGACAGAGCGCTGCTGTTGAGTGACGCGCGAGTTCCTAAGGCGCGCAGGTGAGTGCCACTAGTGGACAACGCGAGATACGCGACGCAGCCGCTTAACCTGCTTCCGCTGCCTTTTTACGAGGTCCCGGCTGCCGTGATTCCCGTACACCCCGGAGAGGTTGAGGACGACGCGAGCGAAGCTGCCTCCACGACAGTTTGGTTTTTTTGTAGTAGGAGAAATTGCCTTTAAGGTACGTGAGAGAGAAATTTGAGTAGCGATTTCATCGAGGCATTGGCCGCGCGAATCCGCGAGAGTAGTGCGCGAGTGTTAGTTCGCGAGTTAGATTTTTTTTTTCTCGAGAGCAACGCGCGTGCCGTACTCTGGCCTGCTAAAATTGTGCAGTGTCGTGCCGCTGTGATTCACCAGGGGTCCGCGCAAGCAGTGCGGAGCATCGCCAGCGGCAGGCAGGCACGCGGACCGAGAGTGCGAGTGCGTTGCGGCCGAGTTCTCGGAATTTCGCGGCTCGCGCGCGATGTCACCGTGTTTACCTCGGCTTCGCGCGCGGTTGTATGTGTGCGTCGGTGTACCGTGGCTAACGTCGGAAATTTTCTCGCTACATTTTCAAATTTTGACTCTAATTTCTCTTCGGTTTTTTATTTTAATTCGGTTACGTACACGCGCGGAAAACGTATTTAAGACGAAACAGGTGGCGACGTGAGCTTGCTTCGTAGCGCATGCCTGTGCCTTGAGTGCAACAAAGCGGGTAGTATATTAATAGGCGAAAAAATTATTTTATTGGTTTGTTTTTTTTCTCTCTTTCCCTCCTTGTGGTTATCACGCGCTCGAGCAGCCCTGCACCTTCGTTTACTTGATGTTGTAAGGTGGTCTCGGAGTGGTTAGAGAGAGTGTCGTGAGTTTATTCATTTTTTTTGCCTGCTTAGGCAGAGAGAAAATTTAACTAGAGTGATTTTTTTTTGCTGTGTTTATTTTTTTTCTCTTTCGTTCTTTCGAACCTACGAACTCCAAATAAATTTAGTCGTATTTTAATATAGAAAAATCTTTTTTTTTACTACTGCCGTCGCGAGTTACGCGTGTTCGAGTCAGGTAGTTTTAAATCTTTGCAGACCGCGTAAATTGGGCGTAACACGGCCAATTAAATTCTTTTTGATCTTTTCTCGCGGATTCACACCATGTCGGATAGAAATTTAGTAGCGGTCGTTGAATGGGTAGAATCTTTATCCCCGCAGGATGTTGTCGCGGCTCTTCGGAGTCTTTCACTGCGTGACTCCGGTACGAAGGCCAAGCGACGTTACGGCTTAATTCGACATCAGTTGAAGCAACAGGCTCAGAATAATGTTGCAAGGAGCGATGCGGAAGACGGTGCCTCAGACAGTTCTAGTATGTCTGGGGAGGGGGATTGCCCTGGTATTCGTGACGCATATCGGGACGAGGCCGCGAACATTGATCGCGCGTACGAGCTACCTCGTGAACCTGTGCCTAGCACGCGGGCAGTAACTACGGTTACCTCGACAGGCATTTGTCCTTCTCAAATGCTAGGAAATTCACAGGCACAGCTAACGTCAAGTACGCGAGTAGTTTTCAGCGAGCGTCACAATGTTTTGCCTTCCAGGCAAGTTCCGTTCGAACCCTCTGTTTTGCGCGGAGTTGAAAGTGTCGTAAGTACGGCGCCACCCACGATGATAGGCATGCCTCCTCTCTCGGGACGTTTTTTGTTCATTCAGCATCAATCGCTGTTGAATACCGTCCGAGAGAGACAAGCCTCGCTGGAGGCGCCTGGAATTGCTAATCGCCCCGCAGCTCAGACAGTTCCGGTGTCTAGAGCAACCCCTCGTATTGTTCCGTCCATGTTCCCAAGCGTTCCAACGCAAGAACCGCGTGCTTCATTCGCTTCAAATATCCCGCCAATGGAATCTCCGCTACGTACGTCAGGAAATTTTGCCAGCTGCACACTAGCTCCGCCACATTTCTTCATGGCGGATGCCTCCACCCCGAGAAATGCAGCGTACACGATGGTGCATGCGGGGGAAATTGTGCGAAGGTGGAATTTATCCTTTGACGGAAAGCGAGATCACAGTGCGGAAGAATTTTTGCTTCGAGTTGGGGAGTGCCGCAGAGGCACTCGATTAGCCGAAGCTGACCTTTTGGATGCTATGCCTGGCCTTCTTTCCGGGGTGGCATTGCAATGGTTTCGCCTTGAAATGTCTCGTTGGACCACTTGACAACAATTCACCAAGGCATTTCGCCGCCGCTTCGGTGGAGTAAATTTCCAGTTGCGCGTTAGGGAGGAGATGCGTCGTCGTACCCAAGGAACCGGGGAAGCTATCGCGGATTACCTGGTCGGACTTCGGCATATCATGAGTTACGTAATTCCTCCGTACTCAGCCGAAGAGCAACTTGACTTTGCCTATGCAAATATGCATCCGGACTACCAGGAAAAGATCGAACGTGATCAGGTTGCCTCGGTGGATCAGCTGGAGGCAAAAGGGGAGCAATTGGAGGCAACTCGTTTGTTGCGTAGAGGTTATCGCCCTCCCCCTACCCCACAAGATTCGCTCTTCCCCTAGCACGCTTTTGTAAGTACTAGTATTTCAGCAGTTGTGGCTACTTCTGAGCCCTCATCTGCACCTATGTCAAATACAAAGCCGAAAGGCAAGTTTAAGAAAAATTCTCCCAATTCCAAGTCCCCGGAATCTGGAGACATGACCCTAAAGGTTCAAGCCGCGTCGTCTAGTTTTGTCGCAGCAGCCGGCGATTCATCTATACCGCCCCCTGCTACTAGCTCCTCGAGAAGGAGTGAAACTCCGCGACTGTTACCTGCCCGGTCAGTGCGCGCCTGCTTCTCTGCCTAGCTTATGATTGCATCTTAGGCATGGATTTTCTTAAAGAGTTTCAAATTGTAATCGGTTTTGCTAGCGGTTCTTGGAGGTTGCCTTCCGGCGCTTCCGGATCTTTTGACACCGTTAAAGAAATCTCGGATCCCTGTTCTGCATTGACGGAAGTGACGGAGGAGCAAAAACAACGTGTTCAGGCCCTTGTCGAACGTTGCCTCCCCAACACTCTGGACCGCGTTGGACTGACCTCTCTTATAGAGCACACAATCGATGTTCAAGGACACCCTCCTATTAAACAACGCCAATATAAAGTTTCTGAGCCCGTGACGCAAGCGATGTTTAAGGAGGTGGACAAGTTGTTAGACTCCGGTCGTATTGAACCTTCGACAAGTGCCTGGTCCAGTCCCGTGGTAATGGTTGTTAAAAAGGATGCCTATGCGCTCCCGTTTATGGAAGCTCGTTTGGATGGCCTTGTTCGCGCACGATACATTAGTATAATTGACCTGAAAGAGGCCTATCACCAAATTCCTCTGGCGAAAGGCAGCAGGGAGTACACCGCTTTTTCCGTGCCTGGTAAAGGGCATTATCAATTTACGGTTCTCCCATACGGTCTCACTGATGCTCCAGCACGGTTTCAAAGGTTAATGGATTCGTTGTTTGGCCCAGAAATGGAGCCCAATGTCTTTACGTATTTGGACGACATTATTATTGTAACCGAAACTTTTGCTGAGCATCTTGAGATTCTCGAGCGAGTTCTTAAAAAACTTGCGAAGGCAGGTCTTGCCTTAAATCGTGAAAAATGCGAATTTTGTAGGGAAAGTGTTCGTTATCTTGGCTATCGTGTTGACGGGGAAGGACTTACTCCCGACGCCGAGAAAATAGAGCCTGTCGTGAACTATCCCGCGCCTAAGACACTCAAACAATTACATCGCCTTATAGGCATGTCTTCGTGGTATAGGCGTTTTATTTCAAATTTTTCTACGGTGATTGAACCTTTTACGCGACTCCTCCGCAAGAATACTCGTTTCGAATGGGGAGAGGACCAAGATCGTGCTCTCTCAGCGGTCAAAACTGCTCTTACTACTGCTCCCACTTTAGCCTATCCTCGAGTCGATCTGCCTATTGTCGTCCAAACGGATGCCAGTTCGACAGGGCTTGGGGCAGTACTTACGCAGGAGATAGATGGTGAAGAGCGCATTATTGTTTATGCCTCTCGTACTCTTTCAAAGGCCGAACGTAACTATACGGTTACTAAACAAGAATGCCTGGCCGTTCTTTGGGCTATCGAAAAATTTTGACATTATATAGAAGGCACTTCGTTCACGGTAATTACCGACCATAGTTCACTGCGCTGGCTCCAGAATTTGCGCGACCCTGCTGGTCGTCTTGCGCGTTGGGCCACTATATTAGCGCAGCATGATTTGAAAATAATTCACCGTAAGGGTTCCATGCATCATATGCCGGATGCGTTGTCTCGCATGCATGAAAATGTCGAATGCCTGGCTTCAATTTCGGAGGCAACGGCTCCCTGGTACTTTCGTAGGGCTTATCTTGTGGACACTCAGCCGGCTAAATTTCCCGATTGGAAGTTAGTAGAAGGAAAGCTTTTTAGGTATCGTCCCGATCCCATTGTAGACGAAGTACTTGGGGATATTCAGGCATGGAAATTAGTAATGCCTAAACCGTTCCGTGCCAAGCCATTAGAGGACGCGCATTCCGTTCCCTCCGCTGGACACTTCGGTATTGAAAAAAACTTTTCGTCGGATTTCCTCAAGCTTTTATTGGCCAGGTTATTACGAGGACACTGCGAAATTCGTTAAACAATGCCTCAATTGCCAAGCTTGTAAGGTTGAGCAAAATCCCCCAGCTGACCTGATGGGCCACAGATTCATTGAGCAACCCTGGCAAATGGTCGCCGCCGATATTTTTGGCTCTGTTACGCGATCCAAGGCAGGGAATGCTTATTTATTAGTTCTCCAAGATCTTTACACTCGGTGGGTCGAGTTGGTGCCTCTTCGCCGTGCAAACGCCAAATCCATAGCGAAAGCATTGGAAGAGTGCGTAATTTTTCGTTACGGCGCACCGCTCGTTTTCCATTCCGATAACGGCACCGAATTTGTAAATACGATCAAAGAGTTACTTGAAAAATATAATATTCGGCATTCCACCACCCCGGTCTACTACCCCCAGGCCAACCCTGTTGAACGCGTAAATAGAGTTGTTAAAACCATGATCGCGTCATATTTAAAAGATAATCAACAGGAGTGGGACGTGGAATTGCCTAAATTTAGGCACGTAATTAATTCTGCTGTGCATTCTTCTACGGGAGTTTCCCCCGCTATTTTGAACTTTGGGAGGGAACCTTGTGCGCCTGAGGATTCATTGGCGAACTTAGATCCGGAGGTCTTGCCTTATTCGCACGAGAAATGGTTAGAGAGTCTTAAACGCCTCTCGGCGTTGCAAGACTCCGTGACAAAGAAAATTGAATCGGAATCGGAAAGACAAGCCGCGTATTACAACGAAAATTGTCGAGAGCGCACGTATGAAATCGGTGATCGCGTCTGGCGCCGCGTAAATACGCTTTCAAATGCCTCACAAGGCATCGGCGCGAAATTAGTACCGAAATTCTCTGCCGATTTTTGGATCGCGAAAAAATTGTCTCCAACCGTGTTCGTACTCGCCAATGCCTCGGGCCGAAGTAAAGTTAAAGTAAACATTAACGATTTAAAACCTTATGTTCGACCCTCGTGTTTAGATGTCTCGCCGTCCGATTCGTGAGATAGTAGAGGAGTTGACACGGCTACCTCCATGCTGCGAGGAAGTAACGTGGGTGCCTAAGAGCACATCCGCGGAGCAGGTACATGAGGTTAACACACATGTGGCCGTGGAGAAGGCACGAGAAGACCTGCGGAGGACTCCAGATCCCTCACGAGTAGTTACGGCGTCGCCACCTCGGCGTCGCTTTCCAACTCCGCCGCCGAACAGGGACCCACCGCAGAGGGGCGTCTGCTGGAACTGCTGGTCCTACTCTCACGAGTACCAGCAGTGACCGGAGAGACGCCGTCTTTTCTGTTATGGTTGCGGTCGCACCGCCAGGGCACTCTCCACCTGCCCAAATTGCGCAGAGAGAGAGAGAGAGAAGAGTTACGGAAGGGGCACGAGGCCCACAGACATTTAAGGGTGACGACTTGGACTCGCCGGATTGGCGTGGGTATACGCGGTCGTACCTGAAGTATTTCGACCCAGAGACGCGTGGTTATAAAGGCCCACAGCAGGGGTTAGAGATTGCCCGCCGCTCCCGCGACACGGCTCGCCGCTAAGGCACATGTTTCCACCTCGTTTTCCTTCTTTCCTACGCCACTAAGGCATATAAATAATTTTGTTCTTTTATGCATTGCCTAAGGCAAATTTATCTTTAATTCGCCACTAAGGCTAAAAAAAAAGTTTTTCTTTCAAATCTGTTGTTTTGTTTGGTGTTTTTCTATAAGCCGAGAAGGCAACAAAGATTGTTTTGTTACTTTTATATTTTGTAATGGACAGGGGAAATTAAGCCGCAGTAAACCATGAGTAAAATTGACTCCACTGAGTTCGTTTTTTGTCCTTGCGAAACACATATTTTTTTTTTTTAATAGGCAAGGGTGGAGAACAAGTACTCTGGCTGCTTACCACGCTTTCGTTATGTTCAACGCGAGTCCTGCTGTTTGGCGGGAGGGTTTATAACGTGGCCCTTTTTCGCCCGTTACACACCGCGTGTCAGTTTGATTAGTGAACAAGCAGCCAGATGGGAAATCCCTCCATCACTGCCTAAAATTGCGTTAGAAATAGTATTTTTCCGCGGAAGCGCTTTCATATTTCAGGAGAAGATGCCTCGGCCAAGATACCTGCAGATGCGCACCGAAGTGAGCCAGGTACCGATCGCCGTCGTCATCCAAGGCACGCCGTTGCTAGGATAACAGCCAAGGGCAACGGAGGGTCCAGTTCGTCTAAAAAGATGAGTATTGCCTCCCATTTAATTTCCTCAAAATATTAGCCTGTACAATATTGCCTAAAGGCAGTGCTGCCAAGTCGTACGAAAATAGAAAAATTCCATCAGCGAGTTAAACTCGCTGCGGCTCGGAATAATGTTTACTTGAAGCAGCACTTACCTCCCCTATTTTTCAGGAGGACAGGTGAGGGATGAGGAGGCAAGAGACGAGGTGTTTCACCTTTACACTGGCCCTCCAGATTCACCCGAGCTAAGGCGACCAATCAGCAGCGGTGATGCCGACGAGACGACGAGCGTCGGTACCTTGGCCTCACCGAGGGAACCAGCGCTCTGCGACTTCGCAACTGGCTGGCCTACTGGGAGGAGCGCTTGGAGCAACTTCCGCGCCGCGTTGCTTGACTTAAAAGTCCATTATTTAATTAATTTTCTAATTTTGTTCCGTGGCAAACCCACGTTTTCTGTAATATTTCGCGGCTTCGTTCAGGCCCTGTGGCCGAGCAACACCTGCAGATACACTCGGCAGCTTCAAACCGGCAGAACAAGGTGGCAATCTATTTTGCGAAAGATAAGTGGTTTTGTTCGCTTACGTTGAGGCAAATAGATTTTACGCCAGGGTACTCGTGCCTCGCCCTTGATTACGCGTTTTTCATAAGGCATTTGTATTCTTTTGTAGCGCCTTTATGCGCCTTTTTATGATTAATTAGCGTCCGCGTATAATTTTGGTGGATTTAATTTAATTCTAATTTTATTGTTGAAGACAAGTATTAAAAATGTTATTAAGGTAACTCTATAGTTTTTTAATATTTCTCAAATCTTATAAATAATTGATAGATATATTCACGAATATATACGGAATATAATGAAATAAAATTGGAGGTCAGTTATCGTGGAAAAATAATAAATAATAATATTGAAAGTTGAGGTACTCAACAGTATCTCTTATGAGAATATTACTCATACAGACAGGAAATGAAAGAAATTTTTATTCTTAACGATCCCTGACAAAATAGCAAAACTGTGTTTTAATAAATAAATTTCCTAGCTTTCGAAAAATATTAAAATTATTGTGCATTACCGTGTAAAATAAAAAGATTTTAATTATTAAAGTCAGCAAAATCTTGTTTCGATGGTTAGTTTTTGAAGTCAGTAGAAATTTGGCAACGTCGCAACTTGGTCATGCAATTGGCGCGAATATCGCACTGTTTGAATTACGCCGGCAACAACCATGAATACACGTTGTGGTTATTAAAATTATATAAAAATCTTTTTTGCGAAATTATTTTTTTTTATAATCGAATAAAAATAATAAAATTAGACTTAATTATTAACTAGTTAACAATATGAAAAGTAAATAATAAATAGCAAAACATAACATAACGACCTCTGTCGGGTATGCTAAGAATGAGGTGAGAGAAAAGGAGAGAGACATTACACTGTTGCCACGTATTAATAACAGCATCAAATCGCAGTCAAATTGACAACTTAAAATTTTTTTAATAACGCTTTATACGAACAAATTAGTACTAAATAATATGTCAGATTATGCTAAAAATTTAAAAAATATTTTTTTAATATGTTTTGTATGCCAATAAAGAATTTTAAAGAAAAGTTATTTTTGTACCTATACTGACTAGAGAGTACCGATAGAGCTACCTTATGTAAATTTGAAATCTCAACTATTAATTTGATTTGTTAAATTCTAAAATTCATTGAATGATCTAAATTGTAAATCGTCTTTTGCTTAATTCTGAAGTAATTGTAATGGCCTATTTTGGAAAGCCGCGCGCCTTAAGTCGCTGGCTAAATAAAGGCACATCTAGAGTTAAGTCTGATTTAATTATTTATTTCTGTGTATTACTCTTATTGTGTTGTCCGCAACCTCCAGCGACTTTGCCGTTCACGACCTCACGACTCTCCGCTGAGTAGCCGGAGCGAGAGTCCATATCGTGCGAAGTAAATTCTTTTTGCGAGAGGCACTGCTCGCAATATTTTATTTTAAAGTGCCTGGCGCCCCATCCCCTTTAACTTGGGATGTTGAATCTTTTTAATTGGATTTCGACGTTAATTTATTCCGCGGATCCAATCTTAGTAATTATCTTAGCTTGCGCGTTAGTTTGTGCGTACCTTGTGCGTGCAGCCCGTCGCGATCACACACGCGGCCGGTTGCCCGTTACAACCCCTAGTAGTCCCGGTTGAAAATAGAAACGTTGCAGAAGGTACCTTGATTTTCAACCTTTTTTCAACGTTTCCTGGATGAGCGAGTTAAACGTTGATTTTCAACCTTTTTGTCAACGTTTCCTAGGTGAATATAATGATAAGAGTAATATAAATTTCAAAAATTTCCAAAAAGAGGTTGAAAATCAACGTTTATATCGCTCATCCAGGAAACGTTGACAAAAAGATTGAAAATCAACGTTTATCTCGCTCATCTAGGAAACGTTGAAAAAAGGTTGAAAATCAAGGTAAATCAACGTTTTTTCAAGGTTTTGAAACGTTGATAATCAACCTTTCGGAAACGTTGATTAGAAACCTTCTTTTCAACGTTTCTATTTTCAACCGGGTAGCTCTCGGAATGTGCGCAGAAAAGAAGTTAAGTAGGTAGCTAAGCTCCCTCATTCTAACTATTGGGTATCATATCAGTGCTGTAAAGTACAGCCTGCGGGAGTCAGTTCTGAGCCATTCCAATCGCCTTCTGTAGGGGGAGATATGATCATCCCTCTTAACTCCGTAAACGTATCTCACACATGCATTGCTCAGTCGTAGTCGTATACGTTGCTCGTCAGTTGCGTCCAAGGACACAACCGTACAGTAGTCCAGGTGTGGTTGGACTAGAGACTCGACTAGCCTCCTGCCTAGTACTTCATTGGTGCAGCCCCGTATGAGCCGCAGACTGTAAAGGGCTTTATTGACTTTAGTTGTGATGGCGTCAATCTGCGGCTTCCACGACAATTTATTGTCTAGTATAACTCGAAGACTAGTGACTTCACTGCTGAACGGAACGTATACTCCTTTCCCTAGCTCAATACCTGGCAGTGACCTGTTGTTACGGTCATTTACATTTCTATTTGAGCCAAAGTATATTGTATTGGTTTGCTGGTATTGAGCTGCAGTCCACAGCATGCAGAATTCATCTTTTGTAGTATGTAGATAAATCCTGAGGTCATCTGCATAGAAGATGTGCTTAATGTCTAGTCCATCTTGTCTGTTATGTAGGTCATTGACGTATAGACAAAAGAGTAGGGGACCCAAGACGGACCCTTGTGGAACTCCCAGATTGGTTTCGATATACTCTGAATTGCCATTCTTAGAGGAGATAACCATCTGAGAGCGGCCGTTTTTATTTTCATCCAGAGATGCTGTAAGATGATTTTGTATGTAAGAGTCCCGATCTTGTGTTAAGCGAGCCTTGACCTCCTCACTCAGTCTAAGGTATTCCTCAAGAAGCGATGCTTCAGATGTACGTTTATATCTCCTAAGAGTTGCGTTACCCTTATTGACAAGTTGCCTCAGCCGTGGACCAAACCAAGAAGCACATTTCTTTTTGGGGCAAACCTGTATGATTGGTGCCAACATATTAATGACTAAATTTAGTTTTTTGTTCATAGCAGTCAAAGCTCCTTCCAGGTTGGTTTCTAGGGAATTCATGGCATTCCAATCATATTCTGAAAGCATTTCATTTACAGAATTAGCTTTGATGCTGTTGTAATCCCTGTAAGAGAAGGATTCTCTGACAGGGTCGAGAGTGTGAATTTCAATAGTGACGTCTAATAAACTATGCTTCCCGAAGTGTGGTAGCTATTCGTTTCCATGGTTCAGTACCATGTCATTGTCATCGGTCATAATCAAGTCAATCCATGTGTGAGACGATGATGTTCTATGTGTTGGTCCATGTGAAACTAAATGCATGGAGAGTTCACTGGCGAGAAGCTTTTGCATTTGCATTGCTTTGCACTGGTATTTGCATCATCTGAAATCTTTAACAGATCAGCATTTAGGACCCCATTATTACTTTGTGGCTAAACTCCGAGACCAAGGAACGCAAGACGGGAAAAAGATGTGAGTCCCGCTGCATTCGAATTTTTGGAGGTCTGTAGATGACCCCCACGAGAATATGAGGAGCGTCCCCCTTCTGCACAGAACAAAATAGATATTCTAGAATTCCAGGTTTACCTGGACCATCGGTATTTGATTTTTCTAAAATTTTTACTATAAAATCGTCTTGAACAAAAAGGAGAAAGAGAGGCGGAAGAGGGGGGTGATGGGGAGAGAGAGAGAGAGAGAGGGAGGGAGGGAGGGAGAGTATCGATAACTTCGGTCCGGGCCAGCGAGTGACAGCGGGAGCATCGCTACTTGCCGTGACCGGCCGATCTGATACACAGCATCTGCGAGATTTTGAACGAACGTCTTCATATCGGTTTAATTACGCGGTACGTGTCTTAATTTTTAAAAAAGAACAAACTTTAGTTTATCGCATCGTACGCTTGATAATTGTATTACATTGTAATTCCACTCGATGTTTTTGAACATTAAAATCTATAACCTTTTTAATTGCGTAAATCATATTTATTTATTTTCTCGAAAAATTTAACCTATTTTCCTTATCCTGGACGTAACATTGCGTGTTTTAATTTGAAGTCGCTCTAACTTCGACAAATATCAACGGATTTTCTTGATATTTGACATGACATAGTAAAATATCCTAACGCTGCCACTAATGTCATAAAAAATTAATAATTATATATTTTTGTTAATAATTTAGGTGTATACAAGCGAACAACTTTTTTATAGTTCTTATAGGGTTATGCATGTTTGATAAGAAAAAGTGTGCTACAATGTTTAAGCGTAGAAAAACTTTTAGCGAGACCTTTGTTCACTGACGTTAAAGGAAGGTTCTGTTTGAATGGATAAGAATTGGCCAAAATGCAGCGATTTTCCGAAAATCAATAGATCCACGTGATAGGTGCCTTTTTTTATTCTCTACATGGCATTTTTTAAAAATCATTTTGGAGATTTTTTAAAATTTGTCATAGTGATGTCAATTTTCTAGTGTAAAAAAGTTACAAGGTACATTATTTGGATGTAATATTTATCTAACATTAAGTACTACAGTTGTCTACTACAATATTGAGACATGCGTTGAACTGAAACATAAATTGGACGAGTTATAGTGTTCCAGTATATATAGGACTAAGATTCGCGGTATTTGGTTTATAAAAGTTTAATTTGACTTTGAGGTTCAACAAATCGTATATAAATTATAGGGAATATCATAACTAGAGTAATAGCCAAACTGAGGGAATGAGCTTAAAAATAATTATTTCATCCATATTAGAAATAAGAGCACGTACCAAAATTGCGTAACGAACTTACTATAACTGCTCACGTATATTTGGTACCTTATGTTGTTACACATACCGATACTCAAAATTTGAATGGGATTTAGTTCTTGAATTTTATTTGCTTTAATTATTTCCTTTAACATTAATATTCGAACATGGAGAATTTAAGCGTTCCGTGCTGTGGAGTAATTTACGTAAAAATACATTTATTACATAATACGTATGCTCGATGCAGGAAGTTAGACATACTTTAATGTATACTGACAGTTCCAATAATGGCATGTTAAAAGAAGGGTTAAGATTTAAGAATACACACACTGTAAAAAATCCCTTTTGTAAAATTACTACACTTAACGTGGGTAATAAAGTGACCTACTTTGAATGTAGCGACTTTACTATTGCCTTTCGCAATTTTACTACCACAAGAGTAGAAGTACCACTCGTATAAGCATAAATACTGACCGATGAAGTATTTCGAAGTTGGCAGTACAGCCGAGATTTGAGGTTATAAATGCAAATCATTTTAAAATTACTGTGACAATTGCAAATGCTAGATAATTTGTGATTGTACTACATGAATGGCAATTTGTGGGAAGAATAATTTAGTAAAAACTAAATCAATTTGCATATAAAAATAACTTTATTTTATAATTAAGAATGAAAAACAAATGTTTTCTAACCAAAGTTTTATTAAAATATAGTTTGATTAAATTCAACATCGTTGTTTAATATTTTAAATAGTAATTAATAAAATAATAAATAGCCTGCACATAATTTTCAATGTTTAAATAATCTAATTTAGTAAAGTTTAACTTAAGAGGGGACTCTTAACGTCTGGCCTCTCGACGTCTAGACGTGAGGAATTCCCGAATCGAAGTGTTCGTTGCCCAGGCAGTAGAGCCTGGAGCATGGGCGCTCGAAGGGATTTTTTGTGGTAGTAAAATTGCAATCGTACTTGTACCAACGAAGATAGACTCCTATAGAAGCCGAATGCCCTATCCCGAAGTGAAGCACCCCGAGGAGGGTACGCACCCCGACCACCCGCAGCGCTCGTGTCGATTTCAACCGTGCTGTCGGTAGCCGTGTCGGTAACCCGATAACGCGCACGGTGGATAACACATCGTCTCATATGATAAACATAATTTGATCGAGTGGTAAAAGAGAACCTGCAGCAAAAATAATTTGTGATATGTATTTTTTATATTTTTAAAGACAGATTTATCACCTTAAATGGTGAATGTAAGTGCTTTATTATTTTTAATGTAATAATTAGTGCGTTATTATTTATCTTTTTAAATTTAAGTTATTTAAATGAACATAATTAATTTACTTCAGATTGTAGACTGTAATGTAACTATATACAATTGTTGATAATGAAAAAAACAACAATAAAAAACTAAATTATTGTTAAATCTGCGAACTTAAACTAAAACCGCTCCACCAATTTATATATAATATTCGATCTTACTATAACATCGAATGCGATAGTCGTGTGGTTAACATGACTTGAAACTTTTGGTTGCGGGTTCAAATCGACTTTGATTTTTTTTTTAAAAGTGTTTTTTTTTTAATTAATTAACCGTAAAAAATGTTTAATTAATTATTATTATTATTATTATTATTATTATTATTATTATTTATTTATTTTTTTTTATTACGATTATTGAAGCTGTACGTTTTTTGCAAACCAAATAAATCTAACAAAACAAAATATAATATTTTACCTCAAGGTAGTGCGGAAATCTGTTGAATTTTCACGTCACTTTATTTTATTTTATTTTATTTTATTTTATTTTATTTTATTTTATTTTATTTCATTTTATTTCATTACATTTTATTTTATTTCATTTATTTAATTTTATTTAATTTAATTTTATTTAATTTCAGTTCACTGAACCCGCATCCAAAAGTTTCAAGTCTATCGGGTTAAATTTACCATTCGATCAAATTATATGTATCATTTGAGCCGATTTGTTATCCACCGTGCGCGTTACCGTGCTACCGTCACTGTTACCGACAGCACGGTTGAAATCGACGCGAGCGCTGCGGGTGGTCGGGGTGCGTACCCTACTATTTTTGCTTCACTTGGGGATAGGGCATTCGGCTTCTATAGGAGTCTATCTTCGTTGCTTGTACTATTACTTGTTAGAACGTGAATTTACTAGTAAAGACGTAAATTTCGCCGTCATTATACTAGTAAAATCACGACATTGAATGTGGGTAATAATGCCACCTACATTAACTGTAGCGAAAATAAAATTGTTATAGTAAAATCGCTACTGTCAACGTAAAAATACTAGCACATTGTATTTTTACGTCATTTATCGTTGTAATTCACATCGTAAAATTACTAGCACTAGCGTAAAATCGCTAACGCTATTGTAATTTTCATTTGGGATTTTTTACAGTGTATCTTATTTTATTACTCCGTTTTAACACGCGGCTTCTATATTTGACTGAGAGCCGCGTTCAGAGACTCAACGAAAACGATAACCTTAGATGCTAAATTTCCTTAACAAAGTTACTAGTGTAGTTTACAGCTAATATCAGAAGGATGTGAATTAAATAACAATTGAAATTTAATAATTCAAAAATAATTGACTAAGTATTGTCAAAAAAGGAAAAAATGTACGTTAAAGAATATATTTTTATTACAATTATTACTTGATAAATTACAACCGTGACGGAAATATTTAAATGTATTAAAATCTATACTGTACCTTTTTTCATACATTTTTATACTTCTGTTTAACCTAGTCATTTCCATTTTTTAATTTTTTTTTCAGGCATTTGTTCAAATGTAAAAAATGCTTACCAAGCGAGGTTCGAGGAAAATGTCAAAGCTGTTATTTAATGAAACTCAAATACATGTTTACTATGTATTTACAAAAAGAAAGGGTATCGTTAAAGAAGAACATTCTTATTGTTCTTTCAGCTAGCAATATGTCATACTTAGTATTGAATTTAATAATAGAAACTTTAAGAGAAAATATACAAAACCGTTCCTCTGGAAGAGTATATTGTCTATACGTTAATGGTACATATTCTATAAATTTTTAAAAATAATTCAGGTTTTTATAAACCAAATTTAACGTTAAATACTTCTTATTATTTTATTTGGGTTATGCTGTACATTATTTAATATTACAGATAGCAGTAGTAATGAAGATGCATTTGCAGGTCGAAGAAAGATAATATATAAATTATTAACGAGCACCAGTGATTTAAACGTTAAAACATATGCAGTGTCCATTGACCAACTTGAAAACAAAAGAATTCATATACAAACTTTTAACCCAATGTCTTTTAGAGATAAATTAAAAAATAATAAAGTGTCAAAAAACTTTCTGAGTGATTTAGATGATTCTACATCCAAAAAGGCCTTGCTGGTAAATGCCCTTAATAAACTCATAATCATTGTAGCAGAAAAGTTAAGCTGTAATGCCATAATTTTAGGCGATACCATAACTAATATAACTACTGATGTAATTAGTAATGTAATTGTAGGTGCTGGCATAACTTGCTCGTCACAAAAAATTACATACAAAAAATTAAAAATTTAAAAATTTTGTATCCACTACAAGCTATTAAAGCAGAGATTACATTTCCCAACCAGCTACAAAATTCAGATAACTTTATTTCTATTGCTACATCAAAAAACATGAAGAAATGAATATATATAATGTAACAAATCAATTCATTTTGCAGCTTGATCAGAAAGGTAAATTAGTTACACCTACTATTTGTAAATTAGTTAAAAAAGTTAATATTTATCACAGTCAAAGTTTAATTTTGAAAAATTGTTGCTTATGTCATAACCCCTTGGATTGTACATTTACTTCAAAATGTATCTCGGCTCAAATAGCCAAATGTTTTTCAGCAATTTTAACCCAATTTGGAAAAGTACCTTCAAATTCTGTCAAGACCCTCTGTATGAATGATAGAAAAAAATCGAGTATTCATTGTGTTAATGAAATATCAGATGATTATTTATTAAAAATGTATTGCTATGCGTGTACTGTATTGATAAGCAATTGTAATAAATTAAAATATAAATAGTTTTATAAAAGATATATTTTTACATATTTGTGGGTGTTTTTTTCTTGTGAAAATATTCAGAAAATATTTATATTATGATAAAATGGATATTCCTATTGAAAACAATAGATGGAAATTGAAAGAAAGACGAGTTACTTTTACATATGCTATAATAAGATACAACTTGTCAGACCATGTTATTAAACTCCAAAATTTCTGAGTGAAACAATCATCATATTCTTAATGTTTGTAAGACATGACAATTTGAACAGAATAAAATTAATCATTAGTTCTTACGTCATAATTGTAACGGACGTTACAGGCATTTTCTATACATCTCTGGATATACCATTCGCAGCCACATCAAGGTACCAAGGTACAAAACACTTGTAGAATTTACTCCATAGACAGAAGGGCAGCTCTGTTATACAGCTAATAACATTAATAAATTATATAAAAAGTAAAAATTGTACTTGCTACTTCTTATCTATATATTTAACATTTCCTTTTTTAAGGAGAAAATTAAATAAATCATTAATAATTTGACTGAATTTGCTCAAATTACAAAAGTACGAAAAGAAAAATCGAGAGTAAAGTTCTTTTTATAAATGCAAAGAAAGTTATGGTTGCATAATATTGATTACACTTGGAGACCCAACTACATCAATAACATCAGTTTTTATTTCATAATCATTCTTCGGTTGTAATACTGCTGGTATCACTAGTGTCTGAAACAAATTTTGTAAAACATATTACTATAATTCACATAAGTTAATATAATAAAAAAGTGGCAACCTTTGCCATGACCAGCAGACCTTTGTCGAGAGATAAAAAATAACCGGGAGTTTACAAACATCATAAGACGTGAAATAAGACTAGCTTGAGAGATACCTAATTGTTATAACTTGTCACGACAAAGCTTTTATGTGCAATGACGATAATGTTCGTAATAATAACTGTTTGAAAAATAAAGCAAATAAATATTTATATACTTCTCGTGCATCTACAGTAATGTTTTCGAAATTCATGCGATCTTACGATGGATGTAAGTGTCAAATTCCATCTCTGACTAGGATTTTGATGAAATTTTTATCATGTTTTTTTTTTTAAGCCAAAATGTTTAGAAAATCAAAATCTAAAAATGTAACGTCCAAACCTGTTGGTACAGTAGCTCCTAGGTCACATGGTAATGTGTATTTTACTTTTAATAATCAAATTCTGCATGTAATTTTTTAATCAATAGAGACTTTTTAATCATTATTAATTTTAATCAATACGGTCTTTTTCTGTACTTTTACGAACTTTTCTAATAGAATCATTAACTTGAATAGGATATGAGCTACTATCAAATATCGAAGTATGAAATTTACAGAAAAATAATATTAAGGGGATGTCGTACCATCCTACATTACCGACCGCGATACGAATCGCTGTTTCCAACTTTTCTCTGTCATTTATTAGTGAAATTACGCACAAATTAAATTCCACTCAAAAAATTCATTGAAGAAGAGGGTTCAACTAAGATAATTGTAATACGGAGTCAAAAATTATAAAATTAATAAATTTTTTAATTTGGCATAAAACGATGTTGAGTTGAATGATCGCAGCGCCATTGCTTATTTGCTAGTAAAGTAGCGACGATTTTTGACTCCGTATTACAATTATCTTAGTTGAGCCTTCTTCTTCAATGAATTTTTTGAGTGGAATTTAACTTGTGCATTATTTCACTAATAAATGACAGAGAAAAGTTGGAAACAGCAATTCATATCGCGGTCGGTAATGTAGGATGGTACGACCTCCCCTTAAGGGGAGGTCGGATCCTATTTTACCGATCGTTATTTTCGACGGCATTCTTCATTTATTTAATAGATTACTGTACAGAATCATGTAAGATTTTGCAGATCTACTCTGAATCAAACGTAGAATTGCCTTCAGCTAATATTGTAGTGAAGAATTGAAAAATATAAGTTATCAGTTCCACAAACAATTTTTTTTATTATTTTACGAAGAAATGGGCTGAGTGCAATTTTATATTTGATTTGGAATACATTTGAAAAATCTTACGTAATCATGAGGAAAACGAAGAATGTCGTCGAAAATATCGATCGGTAAAACAGAACTCCCACCTCCCCTTAATGACCTACGCCATAAAAATGTTTTGTTTTTCTTCATGCTTGGCAAACGTAAACGCTACTCAAGGTTTCAGCAATATCTTTGATCCACAGGTAAAGTACTCCATTTTGGTGAGAGTAATTGCATGGCTGTAGTCATCCTGTTGAAAATAACCAACTGGAAATTCCAGGTGGATTTCTGGGGAACCTAAGTCGAATTTCCATTTGGATTTATATGGAAATCAGGTAGAATTTCCAACTGCATTTTCCACCTGGAATTTTCACCTGGATATTTTCAATAGGGAAGATTTACGGATACATGCTCGAGAAAATAGTTTTAGTCTCATTATGTGATGTTTGCTGTAGATGAGACTTACTTTACGCATGTAAAAAAGTCACACGAGGCTAAAATATAATTACTATTCCTTGTTTTAGCATTTAGTGGTAAACTGTCCCAAATTATTATTTTTTTGATATTACATAAAAAAATGAAATTCAATAAAATGAATAAAATACTGAAAAAAGGTATTAATCTACAGTCTTAATTATCATAACTATAAACATTGTATTTAACAAATAAATTATTTGTTTACCTTTCCGGGAGAAAGGGCTTCATATTGATGTCTTAATGACTGAAGCTCAAAGTCGCAAGTTATTAGCGCGCCTTTCAGTTCATAGTGCAGAACAATATCACTGCGAAGTTCATTAAAATGTTGACAGATTCTTTCAGTGGGAGGAGGATTTACATCTAAAAACATATATTTTTTTTAATTTTAAACATAAAATAATACGATATTTTTTAACAATGTCCTGTTAGAAATGTAGTATTAACCGTAGCATAGGGGTGGTCCATGTATGGACCACCTGTCACTCGGGGTGTCTAAAATTAGTGACCGACGTTTTTAGACATACATTTTGGTGTAAACAAAATGTCATTTTGAACTAAAAAATCCCCGTCATCTAACGGTTGAAGAAGATCGATAAGAATTAAAATGTAATCAATATTATTTAAATCCACGCAGTTTCACGATTGAGGATTGCATTTTAATTCTTATGAATCATGTTTAATAGTACATTTTTAGCAGGGTACATTACTGATGTACCTAATTTAATATCTATTAATGTTTGCTCAATTCCTTTCAATTTTTTTTGGCCTAAACTACTAGGTAATTTAATTCGTTGCGATCGAAGGGATACTCCACTATTTTTGAAATCTGGAAATTTGATACCTGTGGGTTCTGTAACTTGTAGTTTGATAACCTAAAACATTAAAACATACACTTGTGCGAGATGTTGCGCGGAAATTATATTTGTGCAAATTTAGCACTTACATTATTGGAATCGGCTTTGTTTATTTTTTGCCTCGTTGAATTGCTACTTTTTTTTGAAGATTTTCTATCCATTTTTCTAGAATCTGATTGATTGTCTGCAGCGGTAATTAATTTTTGTAAATCTTGAGTTTTTCTATCCCTTTCCTTTTTTCTTTGCTCAATTTTTCTTAATTCGGACATTAACATTTGTTCTTCTTCAATTTGTTCAGGTCTTCGTTCAAATAATTTTTTTAACTGCTCTTTCCTTCGTTTTTCGTGTTCTACATCATAAACGTACGATTTGTCTTGTTGAAATTTGGCCTTATTCAATGCAGAACATACCTGATAGTACCTATTTAAAAAGTATCTTATTTTATATTTGTAATTTTATATATATTTATGTAAATGCATAAAACTGGACATGTACAAGACACTTAACAAACGAAATTTAACTACTTTCTAAAATCCTTCCAGTGAAAAACCACTAATTTATAGTGCATATACATTATTTCCTCAAGGTATAACTTACTCGATACCATTGGCCACTGGAAATTAGTGCATAGTCACTGAATACTTTAGTGAAACTAAACTCACTAAAAATGCATAGAAGAAAAAAAATCACTGCATATTTTAGTGAAATTAAGTTCACTTGAAATTCATAGAAAAGAATCACTGAAAAGCTTAAAAAAAGTCACTGAAAATTTAGGATTTTTAAATATTTAAGATTTTTAAATTGTCTATCAATAAATATTATAATAATATTTTAATGTTTTATATATAAATGCATAATTCAAATATGTGATTTTTCAGTGAAAACTGATTCACTAAAAAATTAGTAAAAATTTAGCTCATTTGTCAGTGAAAAAATTTTCACTGACTAAACCAATGAAAATTTCACTGGAAGGATTTTAGACAGTAGGCATTCAATAATTTATTCAGACATTTGCATAATTCATAGAGATTTTTGTATTTTTATGCTTGAAACGGTAGAAGATGAGTCTAATACAGATGCTACATTTTACTAAACGTAGCAAAACACTATGAGCACCGGGTTGACACAGGGGATAGAGTACAGTTCGGAAACCGGGAAATAATGATTTAGTACCTAAAAGTCGGTAAATTAAATTACTAATCGATGCCTCCTACGAAGAAAATCTCTTTTCAGTTTTGCGACGAAGAAAATCCCTTCCAAAATTTGCGCCGAATATAATCCCCTCGCTGATTTTTCCGACGAAAAAGATCTCCTATACTATTGCGGCGAAAAAATCTCCTTGCCGAATTATCAGACGAAAAAGATCTCCTACAATCTTATAAAAAAAATTTCTACCAATACTATCCCATACTTTTTAATCGAGGGTGCGTTTATTTAAACAAATTATTTTATTTTACGTTTTGTGTTATCCTTTTTTTTCATACAATTTAATGTTAAACATAATTATTAAAATATCTAAAATGCAATTACAATCAGCTAAGGAGATTGTCTTTGTCGTAAAAATGCTAGAGGGGTTAGTCTTCGTCGCAAAGTCGTTCAAAAAGATGTTCTTCGCCGCAAAAATGCAAAAAAGGATGTTTTTCGCCGCAAAAGTTCTAGAAAGGATAGTTTTCGTCGGGAAATCAGCTGAGGAGATTTTCTTCGTCGCCAAAATGCAGACAGGGGATTTTCTTCGTACGGGGCGTCGTAATAATGACAATTTCAAATAATATAGCTAAATATCGGCCTAATGCAATAAAAAGTCGATTTCAAATAATAATACTTTAACAAAATGAATTTAATCCTGCAATGGTAGCATACACAGCAGCTCGATACGCAGTAATCTTACAGGATAAATGTAAGTATGCCATGAATATAATTTCCCATTTCAATCCTCATAAAAAGAATTTTAAACTGTCTTTTACTAATTTCTAACTCTTTCAAAAATTTCTCGATACATTGTGTGCTAAGATACAACTTTGCACAGGTTCACTCAAAAGCAGTGGCTTAACCCTTTAACGCCCAACTTGATCATTTTTCGACAACATTTTCAGCGGTGTGTAGCACTATCTTAAAATGGTTCAAGAAATTCTTGAGATACCATATTTAACGTCAAATTTAATGTACTTTCAGAATCCAGTACTAGTATTGTTGAAAAATTTAACAATAAAAAGTTATAAATAATTATTTGCAAAAAAACGTGAATTTTTGAAAAAAAAATTTGATTGGCTCAAATTTTCGAATAGAAAGAGGGTTCGCTCGTACGTCTAACACGTATATATTTGGTCAATAGCATGTATACTATATTGTAAAACAGTTGCAGTACCGAAATTAAAAATGGCGGCCATCCGAACAATCCCTTTTCCACCGAACTTATCAAATAGATTCGTGATTTTTTTTTTCGATCAGGATCGACTTTACAAAAAACAGTTATAAAACAAAAAGTGTTTAGAATTAATCAGAGAATGCGTGTGAATTTTTTCAGAATTTTCGAAGCGACTTTTGGTTTTTTGGATATGGCCATTTTTTGAAAAATTCAAAAATCGCTCCGAAAATCCTAAAAAAATTCACACGTATTCTTTGATTAATTATAAGCACTTTTTGTTCTATAACCTTTTATCGTAAAGTCGATCCTGATCGAGAAAAAAAATCACGAACTTTTCATGATAAGTTTAATGTGATTTTTTTTCTCAAAAATTGTTTATAACTTCTTATTGTTAAATTTTTCAACAATACTAGTGCTGGATTCTGAAAGTACATTAAATTTTACGTTAAAAATGGTATCTCAAGAATTTCTTGAATCATTTTAAGATAGTGCTACACACCGCTGAAAATATTGTCGAAAAATGGTCAAGTTGGGCGTTAAAGGGTTAAAATTGGAGCTTGCACATGCTGTATCGAAATGTACTGTTTTTCTTCAAACTCACATGACATTATATCATATGATTATAATGCGAAGAATTGTTTTTCATAAAATGCAAATTAGTCATAATATAAACCAGTACCGCAGTGATAATATAAGGTAATTTATATATTTATTTATTTCTTTAATCACATCAACAGACATAAAATCCTTAACAAAAAAGATACTTCAAGTCGTCAAGATAAGAATATTAGTTATGGAATAATACACTATATTAGATTGACAATGAGACTCCACAATAACTCAAATTTCTCAAAAAATAGGAAAGATCTCTATTTATAAATATAAATTTGTTACTTCATCGGAACAAAATAGATTTTTGTTTACTTATAAATTAGTATTAAATAATAATAAACATATATCTATTGAATATAAAATGTAATTATAGTCAAAACTTTGCATAGGTTTAAATTCAATAAAAGCTATATATCTAAAAATTTTATGTTGTATGTACATGTTCACTAGTATTCTGTATAGATCAGAGTAGAGACTTATATAATGTGAATTATACATGTATTTTTAAAGTCTTTTGTTGACAGAATTATAAAACCTACTGTTCTAAGAGCTTTAGAAACAATATTGTGACTGTGAAATTCAAATAATAGAGATGCATAAAAAATTATACCAAAACCTCTACATAATTTACTAAATAAAATTCTAAGAGTCACATGTATCAATATATTTGAAATTGAAAGAAGACCTAAAAAATTTCTGCTTTAATAAATAAAAATAAATAAAATCTTACCGATTTTTCAAATCTTCAACTGTTCTAACAGAATATTTCTTATGATCCCATCGATCATGAATTATAATAAATCTTAAGTCGAACCTTCTACATAGATCAAATAAATGATCGGTTTCAGCTCTTGTCCATCCGTTTGTAACTAAATGTTGCACATATTCAGTATTTGTATAAACTGGAATAGGTATCTTTTTATTAAACTTTGCAAAAGGATATTCTTTTCCTGCATCAGCCACACGTCTCCAGTGATAAAAAATTGCTTGATCACTTCGAGCTGGATTAGTAAATGGAGTCCACTTCCATGACCTAACTTTTTTCATACCTAATTTTGCTTTCATTTGCTTGTAACCTTTACCAGTATCGGTTGAAAATAAAGGAGGTACATCGTTATTATCTTTGCAAAGCAAGGCAAAAACTTCTCTGTGCATTCCTTCGGGCCTTTTAAAAACTTTGTAGTCATATCTTTTTTTAATTCTTTTATCTCCAGCAATAATAGATTCCTTTGTAGGTTCATTAATAGCAGGTACTTCTAAATCCAAAATATCTCGTATATCAGCCATTGTAACAATTCAGATACAAAAGCACAATAATTTAATAATAAATAGATTTTGACTTTCCCTTATTTTTTATCTACGTAATATCTACTTATTTATTTTTCACATTTACTATGATCTATTATTTTCTATTTTTTCTACTTGATGTAGGGTGTAAACAAACTATCGTACGGTTGAAAAGGAAAAGTAAAGGTGAAGGCACAAACGTAAGCCCTTTCAGCGTTCCAACTCTTGACACGTAAAATGGAGTAAGGAATAGGAATAAAAATAATATTGGTATTATAATATCCCGTCAGACACGCGAGATATGGCGCGTCGGTCGAGCGCGGGCTATTTGAATTTAACAAGAAAATTACTGTGAGAATTAAAAAGGCTAAATATATAATGAATATACAAAATAATGAAACACTAGTTTAGGCAAAACTATAGATTATTTAATGTAGAGAAAATAAAATAGATACAAGTTCTATATTTAACGTTAACGTTAAAACGCGTAGCGAACGAAGGGCTAGAGTCGCACGGCGGTTGCTTTCTAGTTATAAGAATATCAGCTGGACCTCCAGAGTAGTTACTCGTGTGAAGCTCGGAGCTGAAGTGAAATCTCCCCGGCTGCAGCGGAGCACGCCGCTGCGCCACCCAAGGGAGGGGGGCTACCTACGCCAGGTTAGCAGTCGCACGTGTTCCGCTTCGGGAAACCCACGTCGTCAGACTGTCTACCTTTTTTTATGGTACCTCTTCGCTCGGTCAGGCGGTGAGGCTCGGTCCGCTAAAGGTTCTTTATGGGCGTTACGATGCCCTTTGTTTAGTTTGCTTACATGTGTTGTCTTCCAGACTGTCTGGAAGCACGGATTTTTCCCGACAATTGTTTTTTTGATACGTGCGGACGCGCATATTTTCCTGCTTACTATTATTTTCCTAAGTCTGAGCTTTTATTCTATTGAGTGACCATTTTTACGAATAAAATATTTGAACAGTCGCGGCTCTTTTACTTATCATTTGACGCTGTCTAAAAATAAGTAAACGTGACGTGTAAGATACGACGTTATTCCGTCACAGTATATACTGTGACGTGGCAGAACCCGCGGATGATTCCCCAGGTTCCCCAAAGCCCCGTCTACAAAGTGGCCCTTTTCTGCCGGCCTTGATTTATTTGTTTGAACGCGCGCGGGTAATTCGCGGTGTCGTTAGGCGCCAGACAATGAATGCCGACCAGCAGAAACAGTCGTCCTCTCCGCGTCCGCTCCTTCCTCCTGGCTGCTCAGTAGTAGGCGTGGGTGGGCGCACAATGGCCCTTAGGTAGCTGGCGCGGTTGGGGAAAACGCCGCGACAAACGGACAACTCGACTTCTCGAAAATAAACACTCCAAACGACAATTTAACTCCAGAAATGACTCTTTATTAGGAGGTGTGTGAATACAATTGTGTAGTGTCCCTAGCACGCGGCACGATACACGCAAGCACACGAGTTCTCCCGATCTATGACTTTATACGCGGTCTCCTGATTTTGAATTCACGGCAGCACGCGGCACTCCTCGCCCGAAACACCACTCACCCTTTTTCTCTGATGCCGCTCGTCTCCACGGCCGTTTCTCCGGTCCACTCACCGCGTTTATGACTCCGCTTCTCGCAAACAATTTCAGTTACGATACTACTACAAAACTCTTCGATACAACGGCACAAATCTCAAACGCGACTGGCTTCTAGGCTGTCCGGGCAACGAGTGCCTGAGTCAAAATGGCTAACTCAACTCGGCCCTCCGCGTCTCTATCTTTCTCTCTCATACTCGCGGCATTTACCTATTTTCGTCTCTTTCTCGGCCTAATTAATCATAAAGATCGCGAGGTGTCGCGTCGGCCCTTCTTCTTCCGGTCAATTTACACGCGATCGGCTATCTGTCCGATAAAGGAGGTCGACGCGCGCGCCATCTATGTCGCGGCGCGCTTTCCAAGTCCCGTTCGTCAAGACTGAAATAGTGGCGGCTCGTGTGACGTCACCGCCACCCACGCGCTGTGCGAAATCGGAAGGCCATCTATAAAAAGATGTGCCGGTCCCGGGTTCATGGTACGGCCCTGGCTCGCCTTCCCGCTCGCGAACATTCACGCCGTGCGCTCCTTCTCTTTCGCACTCGTGGCTCGAGAGCGCCGCCTGCCGACACGAGGCGTTCGCTACTACCACGCTTTAGCCGTCTCTCTCGCTCTCGCCTGACAGCCACGTGCGCGGTGGCTCGCCTCGATACCGGTGTTTCGCCGACTCCTCGCGACTCGCTTGATTTGTACGTGTTGTGTGTTTGTCTTCGCCGTCGCTGCGGCTCTTCTGCGTCGCTGTCGTCGTCGTCGTCGTCGTCGTGCGCTGTCTCTCTCTCTCTCTCTCTCGTCGTTTACGGCCGTCGTCTGCCGGGGCTAATCTCCTGGCCGATCCCTCCTATCGCGCTCTCGCTCGTTCGCCGCCGCTTGGAGGCCGCCTCGAGGAGGCTGGTGCTCCCGCCTCCTCGTCTTGCGTCATCTCCGCTCCGCCGGCTGTCGTCCGGACCGATCAGCTGTCGTCTGCTGCTCTCTCTCTTCGTCTGGTGACAGGTCGGGCTGTCGTGTGCGGGAGTGCCGGTGTACCTCGAAAGGGACGTCGCGACGTGAGTATTTATTAAAAGAAAATAATCGCGGCGTGCTTGCGTGTTCGCTCGGCGTGGCCTCACTATCCGGAGTCGACACAAGAAATATCCGTCACAGTACCGATTGTAATCCTAACTAGAAAATGTTTCAAATAAGGGTTAAGTATAACGAAGTTTGTAATGTTATTGCATTTTCAATTCAATTATTGGCGGAGTAGGGGCGGTAGAAGCTTTCTTTAACACAATTAGCACATTAGCGATCCGGTCCGCTGAAGGTATCAATTTTATATTTACAAAAATGACGTCTTTTTCTTAGGTAATTTTGCTACGTGATTCCATTACTATTATGGATAAAATAATCATTTTTAATCTTATAACTCATACACATTTTCAATAGCAATTTGAATGGCCAAAAAAGCTGCAAAGTTTTCCCGTATTCTATTTAGAGCACGTATTAAAGTGCAGAACCAACGTGCGAGACTATTGCAGAAACGCTTCTATGCTTTGACGTAATTTACGTAGAAATACGTTTCTTATAAGTCTGGTTTCTTTCTTTTCCATTCCTTTGCAAATGGACACGTATTAAATCCATTTCAATGCATTGAAACGAAGTCCTAAAGTTCTATCAATTATCATTGCATTGATGTTTACTAATACTGTAGTTCTAATACTGCAGGATATAGTAATAAAGTAAATTATTTTATGTATTATACTAACTTTGTCAATCTTGTATTTGTAAATACCGTCATTTACAATAAATCCCAATTCTATTATTAAGATTAATATTTTCATTAACATTATCATTTGCACCAAGCTAATCATTTTTTTATTGTGAACAACTAAGTTTTAAACCATTTAATAATTTCCAAGAAGCCTGATTTATAAACATATTGCAACACTATAACATCGTAAGTTTTTGCATAGAGTTAATGCATATTTAATATTTCTACAATATAAGTTACTATTACAGCGTGAAATAAAGTAATGTGAAGAAAAATTATTTATGTTAAATGAGAATTTTCTATGAAAAATATTTCTAACAAACTTAAAAAATGTTATTATATTAATGTACTTTTTTGTCATAGTGGTATTCTTCAAAATTTCATTGTTTTGAATTTGCAAGAAATAATTTCTATAGAAAATAAAACATTTAATGTATTAAGTCTAATTTATTTCTTAAAGTCAAAAAAATTTTTTTTAATAGTTATAAATTTAATAGAATGTTTAAGTATTAAAATATATTTTCGAAGACATCTAAAGATTTTGAATATATTTTTAAGAATTGTTTAACAGTTCATGGGAAATTAAAAATACATATCCAAGGGTGATTGAAACAACTGCTCAAGTAAATTTTCTATATATTTTTGAGAAAAATCAATTTCGAAGTTTGTACCAATTTATAAAATAGAATTCTTGATTTCCAATTTAAGTACAATACTGTAATAACTTAATGATCATAAATAAGCTTTATTTGATTATACAACTAAAATATTTTGACAGTTTATTAATAAATTCAGGATACACGAAAGATCGTAAAATCAAATATATAATATTCTTCCTTCAGATTGCTATCCAAACAATCCTACAAATTTTGACTGGTGTTCTTCAATCAGGTATATCTTTTTTTATTAAAAGGACTAATTCCTTGCTCAAGGACAAAGGACTAATCTCTTGAATTGCGATATTTTTAAATTATCAGGATCTTAATCGTCATCATTATCATTGTAATTACCTGAATTCCAAGCAGGTTGAGTATATTTAATTTGAGTAGATTTTCTATTATTAAGGGGGCCAGCCTGGGTTAAATTGAAAAAAATACACTTTCCAGTATAATAGGTATAACAATTGTATTCTTCACTTTTGATTGCTATAACTTTTTATACTTTAACTACTCGCACAATTTAAGCTATTTATTCATTATTAAGACCTGAACAGTGTTCTTTACCTCTAGTATTGTTCCATCAAAAACATTTAAAACTTTTATTTATTTGTCCACTTGCCATAGCTTTCTTCTCAATAAAGTAACTTATATGTCACCGGACCAGGTTTAAAATACTCTTCGTTACCTGCACTTCATATGTATCGGATCACTTTTCTGAAAAAAATTACATAAAAGGTTATTGTAGACACTTTTTGTCTAAAATATTAGGCAATTACTAATATTTTACACGAAAATGGACAAAAAGTGTCTACAATAACCTTTTATGTAATTTTTTTCAGAAAAGTGATCCGATACATCTGAAGTGCAGGTAATGAAGAGTATTTTAAACCTGGTCCGGTGACATATAAGTTACTTTATTATAATCATTGATAATAAAGTAATGTAAGAATCATTGATATAGCAAAAAAAGAATAATGAAAATAAAATCAATTATATCGCTAAAGGAAATGGCTAAATGAAGTTTTGTATCATATATACAGGTAAAGAAAAGGTAAAAAATTATTTTCTAGAAATCGACTCAAAAATAAATAAATTCAATGATATTTGTAAAGTAAAAGAGTAGTTTAATGGGGAAAAGTGAAAATTAAAAAACGACTCAAATTTAAAAAGATTCAATTGTATCGCTAAAGCAAAGGTGTATAAACAAAGAGGGGAAAAATAAAAAATAGGAGGATTGAATAACATAATAATAAAAATTATGAAGAAATTTTAAATGCTGTAGAAATATGTTTAATTGATTTATCTGATTATAATGAAATATTTAGAGCAAAAGAAGTTCTTGCATCAAGAGATTTTCGACATATGTTACTAATTGTTCCGTCTGGGAATCGAATTACTAAGAGTTATTTGGGAATTATAAAAAATAGGTATACTGCGACAAAATTTTAAATGTACGTCATTAAAGCAAAATCAAATTTCGGAAAATAATTTAAATTTTGTGTTGCTGAAAATTTTAAATTGAAATAATAGTTTTAAAATAAAATAATGGTTATAAAAAATTATTTTCCGGAATTTGACTGAAGAAATAAATATATTCAATTATATCTCTAAAGCAATTGGGTAAATAAAGTTTCATATCGTATACAGTTAAGAAAAGGGAGAGTAATGCAACAATTATTTTCTAGAATTCGTCTGTATCACAAAATGGGGGGTGGACGAGCGGAGCGAGTAGGGGGTACCCCCCTAGTATATTATATATAAGCGCGTTGCGTACCAACTTATGTGTAACAAAGCTATTGCTCGCGCTTGCCGAGCAATACCTATGTTACACACTTTTGCTAGATGCTAGATTCCAGAACAGATAAATTGATATTTGGTGACTGACTGTAAACTGAGTAATATTAAGCACACATGATAGACTTATAGTAAGACATAATGAAAGGATATAACTTCAAGATAAACGAAAATGATATTTTCATGACGGACACAGATGTGATAGTGGTAAATGAACTTTTTTTTCTAAAATTTTAATTTTCTTATTATTGTTTTAATTTTCTTATTAAACTGAATTGTTCTAGTTGATGCAAAAATCATTAAATTTTTTATGGTTATCTATTACTTATTTTTCACAACAAGATCTATGATACATTGCTAGTAGGTATATTTTATAAAAATAAATATATATTAATTATTTGCATTAAAAAAAAATTTCGTTCCCTTTCCCACTCATTATTATTAAAAAATATTATTTGTACATATATTTTATATGATTATTTGTTAAAATGATAATATGCGTTATAATAATACGTATAAATTGTGCATGGTCCGAGAAATTGATTCACGATTTTATTTGGGTGCCGAGTTTTGAGACGATAGGGATTGCGTAAACATAATGCAGAGACTCGAGTAGATTCTACGCCATTTCTCTTACTCAACGCTAGCGTTAAGATTACTCGAGCGCGTAAGGTTAGGTTAACGCGGCAGTCGATTACTAAAGCGGTAGCATTAAATTTACGCCATTTTTGAGTTGATGTGACAGAATTTTTTTCTCCGTGTAAAGTATGCGTCTACAGTTTACAATATGTGTATATTCTACATACCTCCGAAAGAACATACAGCAGTTATGTAATAAAAATATCAATGCTCGTGTCTTTCATTGCAAGGCTCAATATTCTGTGAACAGGAAAAACATTTCACATAGTATTTATGGTTTTTAGCAAAATCATCTGTAACGGTGACAGCTGGATTGGATTATTCGGCTCTATTATCTCTAGTTAGATTAAATTCAGCCCCTTGGCCAATCACTATTCCAACAATCACTGTACAAAAGATCCGCGATCCTCTGATCGTCCGGACTAGCAAGGTCGGCAAAGGGGAGCGGGCCTTGCGGGGCTGAGGGAAAATCACTGGGACAGCATTAACATTCACAATCGCCGATGGCGACGTTTATTAATAAAAGTTTAAAATGCTGGAATTAAGCGGTTCCAGTCCCGCGGCTTTTGAGCCTTCGCTTGCCGCCTAGATCACGCGCTCGTTAAGGGGAATCGCTGTTTCCCGATTACTAAAGCTGAGAGAGAGAGAGGGCGATGGGCATCCTGGTGCGGCTCGGGCTGCGCAGCTGCGGAGAAGATGTCCGGGCTCCAGGTCTCGACTCTTGGCTGTTATTCGGCTGTGACCCTCTGAAATGCGGCGACGGCCATGTGGTCGGCTCGTCGCCGCTACGGCCGCCGGCTCCTTTCTTTTTCAAGCTTCTCGCTCCGAGACTGAGGCGATAGAGAGCTATCGCTGCGCCGGCAATTAGTGCCAGGGCATCGCGTTGCGTATTGCCCCCACTCCTTTCGGACGCTTCGCGGGAGGCCTATTAGGCTGTTCGCCGCGCTGGACTCGCGCTAGGTTGCTCTCTTTCTCTCATGTTAACCTACACTACGCGTGTGGCGTTTCGTGGCTGTTTGTCGGATTTATTATATTTATTATTTTTTACCGGAACTATGTGTTGACTTTTAGTATCAGCAAATAGTACATTACTTTTCTTTATCCCCTGGCCGAAAGTACGCATTTTCGAGTTCAATATAGCGGACCGAAAGTGCCGCTTTTGCTGCTGCTTTGTCGGCTAATATCATGCTCTGACTGACTGCAAAAAATGAACGCTAAAGCGTCCATACATTAACCTAATAATATAAATAAATGAACAAATATTTTTAACCTAATAAATGTGAATTTAACCTCACACGCGCATTGTATTTTCGACTTCCCAACGCCGAGCGTGAAAAGAAACGAGAATAAAGACGTGAGTTTACTACCTGTACCTTTCAGGTTTAAAAAAGACATTTAAGTTAGTAAAAAATGGACCAATCCTCTGATGGTTCTACAGACGAGGAAGAAATACTTAAAAATTTTGACGATGAAGCAAAAATTATTGTGCAAACGGAAACATTACCGAAAAAATCCTCCGATAGTTATTTATTAGTTTACAATACTTACAAAAAGTGGCAAATAGAAAATAAAACATAATGTAGAATTTGAAAATTGTACTTTCAATAATTGTACCTTTAACATTATTTCGTGCAAATGTAATAAAGAAAATAGTTTTCTGTAATATTAGTCCGATATTTATTTTTATCTTTGCTTCTGTTTTTGATGCCCGGCCCGACCAGCAAAACCTCGGCTTCGCCTCGGTATTGCAAAAGTCGGCCTTCGCCTCGGTATTGCAAAACATACTCAAGATAAATATATGCACCAAGCCGAAAGAAAAACTCGCCGTGTAAGAGCGCGAGTGAATTGAAGTTAGCACCGCATCGCTCGGACCGTAAGTAAATGCAGCAGACCGAGTATATTAGTAATGCGTTTTAATCCAGTATTTAATTATTATTGAACGTACTTTCGGCCGGGAATAAAGAAAAATAGCATACAACACTAGGCACGAAAGTTGGAAGTCCTCAGCGTGCATTATGACGTCCGAGGCTTCGCCTCGGACGTCATATCATGCACGCTCCGAAATTCCAACTTTCGTGCCTAGTGTCGTAATGTACTATTACAAGGGACGAACGACGATCATTCAGCCCGGCGCAGTGATTGGGCCCCGAGGCGAAGCCGAGGGGCCTAATTCGCCGGGCATGATCGACGTTTGTCCCGTGTGAAGTATACTATTTTCCTTACTATCCGGCTGAAAATTGTTGGTTAATTAGCAATATTTAACACAAAATGTGCACACAAGCGGTATCTGTCTGCTTCGAGATCGATGACCATGCTTAACATGCAGCGCCATCTCTGTACAAAACTACTGTGGTATACAGATAAAATTTTCCTCCCTCCTATAATGTGTATATAACGTCTCTGTCTGACAAGTTAAGTAATTAATAATGAACGAGGGGATTTAACATCCGCTATCATTTACAACCCGAGCGAAGCAAGGTTTGTTGGTTAGCGGATGTTTAAAAGCCCTGAGCTAAAACAAACATCCTTTTTCAAAACTCAACTAACATTAATTCATTACACCCAGATTATTAATTTTTCAACAATAACATTACAGTATTAATTTTTTTTGTACAAGATTGAAAATCTAAAAGCGAGCACGTGTCCACATTTTTGAGGTTACTACTTTTATAGAGTGTACTGGCAATACTGGCATTTAAATTCGAGCTGGAATCTTCCTCCCGCACAAATAGATGGCGCGCAAAAGCGGACGAATTTTCGCGTTACGGTTTCATGCCCAGGGAGGAACGGAAAATTTTCGGCCAGGGTAGTAAGAAAAATAATTCTTGCAAATTTTATGTCATTTACTTTAGCAATGCTTATTATTTCCCAAGATTAAAAGCTGAGTAAAAATCTATAAAAGTATTATTATAAATTGTGACGCGGGACTGTTCATAATAGCCTGCGGACCGTCGAGGGGATAGGTAGCTGCGGCGGGACAGAGAACGGCAGGTGACCGTCGCGCTGGAGCGGCGGTTATATAGCGAAGCACGAGAGCGCCTCGACTCCTGGGCACCGTTTTGCCCCACGTATGTATTTTTTTTCTCTCCCTCTCCCTCTCTCGTGCCGTGAGATTGCTCTCACAACTCTAAAATGATTGGTTTATTCCTCTACTTTTATTTAAAACTGTACATAATACTGTAGGTTTTTTCATATTTTAACAAAATATAACAATCCCCAAAATTTCAATAAAATTCCTTAATCCGGAAGTCTGATAGTCTCCTAGTGAAAGGGCTTGAAAAAACGTATTAAAATCTTTAGCATATTTTTGCACAATTAATAAAATTGCGTTGAAGAAACATTGTCTGCTTGATCAAGAGTAATTGTAACAAAAGCACATACGCTAATATAATAAGTTAAAAATTAATGATGCTATCTTCTCTTTTAAATTCAACTTTAATAAAATATTTTTATACACATTTGCAGATTAGTAATGAAGGACATGACGGCTAAAATTGCAGAATTAAAATTTGAAGCGCCACTAGCATGTTTTGAAGAAGAAGACTCCACAGCTATACGAAATATGAACATTTTTTCAGGTTACTAATTTTAATAATATAAATTAATATAAATTAATAAATAACGGCTACATATTACATACAGGGTGCCCCATTTTAAAGAAACCACCGAGATATTTTCGACACTTGGCGTGGTATAAAAAAATTGTTTAGACAAAAGTTGTTCGGTACAACGGGGGCTAACTTTTTATGAAATCAGTTTTGACCTTGAGATTTATTTTGAGAAGGTCAAAGTGATTTTTTAATAGGAACCCCTATTTTTGACACCGGATTCGGAAAGAGCATATAATTTTGGATCAAAAGTGCTTCTAATACTTTTTTGACTAAACGCATAGTTTTTGAGAAAAAACTTCGCTAACATTTCAACATTTTTAAACTCTAATTTTTTTCTCAAAAAGGATGCATCTTATCGAAAAATTACTAAAAATATGTCTGACTTAGAATTGTATGAAAAATATGGTGGTATTTTTTATTTTTCCAATTTTTAATTATTAGTATGTTGTTTTTTAGGCTATTCCACAAAAATAAAAATTGGAAAAATAAAAAATACCACCATATTTTTCATATAATTCTAAATCAATAATATTTTGAGTAACTTTTCAATTAGATGCATCCTTTTCGTGAATAAATTTGAAGAGTTTAAAAATGTTTAAATATTAGCGAATTTTTTTCTCAGAAAATATGCGTTTAGTCAAAAAATGTTAAAAGCACTTTTGATAAAAAAATTTGTGCTCTTTTCGCGTCCGGGGTCAAAAATGGGGGTTCCTATTAAAAAAAACACATTGACCTTCAAATGACCTTGAAAATAAGTCTCAAGGTCAAATCTGATTTCATAAAAAGATGGCCCCCATTGTCCCCAACAACTTTTGTCTGAACAATTTTTTGTACAACGCGAACCGGCGAAAATTTCTGGGTGGTTTCTTTAAAATGGGACACCCTGTAGAACAGGAATCACAAATATTTAGATTTACACTATTAGTGTTTATAAGATTGCTTACTGAATTATTAATGATATATAAAAGATATTGTTTATTTGTAATAACAATGAATATCTAAATGATTCACTTTATATTACATTATTAAAATGCAATTTTGCTTCGATTATGGTTCATGACTTTCCGATTTGAAGATTTATAATAATATAAAATTATTTTTCTAAGTATATGACAAATTCATGGAACTTACAGTCTTTGCCAAAATGTTTGATTTTATAAAACTTTTTTTTATAAACCATCAGACTTATTAAACAAGTGACAACATACTTTCGCAAAGTTGAAAACCGTACTATTTTATAATATTTTTTTTTTAAGGGAACATACAAGTGAAAAAAAGTAGCAAAAATGCTAAAATTGTAATGTCTTTTTCAGTTGTTATCATCCTACGCATTAGACTCCGGGACATGCAGGGTAACAATTATTACGGACCCGGTTATGACTAACAGGGAGAGGCCATCAGATCCGAGTGATGGATTTACCTCCAACTGGTTGAGGTGATTCTTAATACCCTAACGATGAACTATGAGTTTCGGGACCTCACGTTCTTTGAAATATTGTACCTTAATTTTGGCTGCGACTCCTATTGATCCTAGTAAGCTCGATATAGACAATTTCAAAGCAATGCTTCTTCTCTCTTACTGGCTAGTTTCCTATAATAAAATTATATTATTTGTATGTATTTAAACTACTTAGGGGTCCAGCCTGGGTTAAATTGAAAAAAATACACTTCCCAGTTTAATAGGTATAACAATTGTATTCGTCACTTTTGATTGCTGGAACTTTTTACACTTTAACTACTTGCACAATTTAAGCTATTTATTTATTATTAAGACCCAATCAGTGTTCTTTACCTCTAGTATAATCGATAGTCGATAGTCGATGTCAGAGCGGAAACGGACCCTCGGCCCCTCACGGGGACAAGTGGGTGATGCACCTAGGCCTAGTGGCCCTTTGCGCTCAGTCTCCTCATTATTCATTCCCTATCAACCTCCCTATATAGTCGACCAGTCTAAGAAACCTGCTAATCCCCATAGAGCAGACCCCCTCCGGTTCGAGAAGACACTCCTCATACACCCCGCGCCTACCGCCCATCAGCCTAGGGCAGTGACACAAAAGGTGCAAGGGAGTTTCTTCACTTACACCACAGAGTCTGCAGATATTCTCAGCACCTAACCCTATCCTCTTCTTGAAGTGTGACAGGTCGCAATGTCCCGTCAACCACTCCGCTACCCTTCTGATATCCTTTCTGAGGAGACTGATCATCTCCCTCACCCATATTGTCAGGGCAGACTCCGCTATAAACGCTTTTGTATGCCTGCATTCCCCGTACCTCTCCCATTTTCTTATCTGGTCCTTTCTAATCCAAGCCTGAATTCTGCTGTTGATCTCACAGCTTGGTTTAGCCGTCTCGACGGCATCTGCTCTGATACCCGCCGCACCTCTTTTTGCCAGCCTATCGGCCTTCTGGTTACCTCGAATGCCTGCATGACCAGCTATCCATTTTAACTTACTGTCGCATCTTTTCACTAAGTCGTCGAGTGATGTCCTGCACGCAAGCACCTCATAAGAGGTGACCGTCACCTTACTAAGGGCCGCAATGGCAGCCCTGCTGTCAGAGTGTATGACAACCTTCTGATTTGTCCACTGTAACTTTCTCCATCTTTTGGAGGGAACTCTGCTCCACAACCCGAAGCTTCGCCCCCTCCCATGGGGCCCAAGTAGGAGCGTAACGCTCCAGCCACTCCTTATCCGCTGTGGTGGTGCAATGAAAAATCTGCGCCCCCCGCAGCAGCCAATTGTCCTTAAAATGGGGGGTGTGGCCGTCCACTCTACTGTCGATGGCTTTTTCTACCCACTGGATGACCAACATCCCCTGAACCTCACTCAGGCGCACCTCAGAGTACAGCTCAGGGACGACCGCCACCTTTAGGTCGCTGGCCGTCGCTTGGCTATAAGTAGGTGCTGGTACCTCGTGTACCTTTTTAATCTACCGGGGGGTGGAGTCACCAGATGACCTCTCCTCCCGACTCCTTTTAAGAGAATCTCCAGGGGTCCTCAAGGGAGCGGCACCTACAGGCTTCGTCGCTCCCGTTGCCGGTGCGCCTTGGCCTGCCCGCTCTCGCATTCTTTGCCGTCTCTTCCATTCGGCCCCTGTGATCTTCTTTTTCTTTAAATTCGCAGAGTCGGACTGCGCTCCCGAGGTCAGCGGAATCCCACTGTCCAGAGGACAGCGGAAGACCGCCTCAGTCGGTACACAGACCTCCATCTGCGATCCTTCTCCTCCCTCACTAGTCCCGGGTCCGGAGGACCCTGTCCCAGTGGGAAGTGCCGTTGAGCTAGGGAGCTCGTCGCGAAGTGTCACGGTTAACTCGCTTGCCTTATTTGTCTCGTTCATGATTGATGGTAGAATGGTTTTGGGTGGAATGTAAAGTGTATGTGAAAATATGTGACGGTCACTGAGTCCCGGTGAAGCGCAAGCGTGAGACATCACCAAACCCCCTTCGGCAACTACATCCCGCAACAGTAATGTGGCCTCGGAGGAGCCCCTCCCCCTTCCCCCGATCCAGCAGGGCTCTATCCGGTCGCCATCCGGCACTACTAGAACGAAGGGAATTTTTCGCCGAATCATGGGGCAGCCGGTCCGATCGGCTATACCGTAACCTGGGCTCCTGTCCTATCCGACGGCCTAGCCGCGTCATCCTAATTTATCCCTTGTACTCTCAGCAACCGCGCCAAGATGCTGCCCCCTCCAGGCTAGCAGTGGCCCAGCCCGCGCCACCGGGAACTCCCCGCCACGAGGGTTTTTCATTGTCCATTTTCATGCAAAATATTAGTAATTGCCTAATATAGTGGACAAAAAGTGTCTACAATAACCTTTTATGTAATTTTTTTCAGAAATGTGATCCGATACATCCGAAGTGCAGGTAATGAAGAGTATTTTAAACCTGGTCCTGTGACATATGAGTTACTTTATTGAGAGAAAAGCTATGTCAAGTGGACAAATAAATAAAAATTTTAAATGTTTAGACGTAAAGAACACTGTTTTGGTCTTAATCATGAATAAATAGCTTAAATTGTGCAAGTAGTTAAAGTGTAAAAAGTTTCAGCAATCAAAAGTGATGAATACAATTGTTATACCTATTAAACTAGGAAGTGTATTTTTTTCAATTTAACCCAGGCTGGCCCCCTTAATACACAATCGATATTAATTTTCGTACTAATAATCTAAAAGCATCTATTTTTTCATATCTCTTACTAAAGGTAGAGTTACAAAAAGTGCAATAAAAAGTTTTTCTGTGAAGCCCTTTTCCGGGTCTTCCTTTTTTCATTCGAGGTTTGACGGGGCAACCAAATCCTCAGGCATTTGTTAAAATATTGACTACGTTTGTCTTTTTTCTCCTGGGAAGGGTTCTAGGGGGTGCCGTCAATCCTCTCGCTCGCCCGCGGCCTACCTTTACGTCGGCTGCCGCTCGTTCAGGCTGATTACCGGCCCCTGCTCCTCATCGCGCAGGGTGGATCAAATATGCCTGCGGCTTATCTTTTACACTAGGGTGGCGGCGGTCTCTCTCTCCGTTTTCATCTCCGAACTCATCTCCGGACTCATCTCCGGCTTAGTAGGGGCGATTGTACCTCGTGGATATCGGTTTCGATGGTATTTGCCAAACTGAGCCAATACTCGTTCTGCCTTGCCCGTTTTTTGGCTCGTTCTGTATTTGCTGCAGACGCGCTCTCTCCTCATCCATGCATCGCCGCAAGGCTTCAAGCGCTTATGGCAGTTGCTCTGCAAAGATGTCCTTCGTTGCTTGGACTGCGGCCTCCTTATCCTCACCCGCCGTTGAGGAGGCCAAACTGCTTTCATCGTTAGATCTTAGTCCTGATCTGTTCCCATCAAATCTGTCACTACTTCTTGTCAGCTTTTTCTTTTGTGATGAGTTCATGCGGGAGCGAAAAGATCGATGATCGATGTCGACCATGTCAAATACTTGATGGGAATCTAGCAATTTGCATCATGGTAAATGTACGGATTCTCCCCATGCATTTAGAGGCCAAGCGAAAGAGGCCTGTGCCTTTTAGATTAATTTCTTCAGTGGGTTTTCCCGGGCAAATAATACGCACTCTGTCTGATATGGGTATGGAATACAGCCAAGTCTCGTCACTTGACATGCATATCCACTGAGTTTCTACACTCAGACTGAAGTGGATTTCGCATTTGGATATCTTTTGGTAAGTCGCGGCAATATGCTAACTTCATTTTCGGCGTTCTCCGTCATGTCCCGTAGAGGTCGTTGCGTAGGGCATATTCAGCCGTAGGGTATTTTTAGGCATCGGTCCAAGGTTTGAAAGTCCTTTTCCACGTAAGCATGCTGATAGTTGCAGATTTAGAGGTATGAAGATGATGGTTGGACGGTTGCTACGCGGTTCGCTTCCTTGATTAGGTTTTGAGTCACTCTAAGCGGATGGAGTCGATAGGCGTGGTGCAGAGCCTTGCCGACTAACAGGACATGCAAGATGATGAAAATACATTCCTTTTTGCGGCTCCCTTTAATTCCTGATATGTCGCTTATGGGTTCGGGTCGTAGGTATTCCATTGGCATGGGAAAATGCAGGTTCCCTGTTGCTCGATTAACATCGTGCCTGAACTATTTTTTGGGTTTCCCTTGTTATGCCCAAGTTCTAGCAACTCTAAAAGTTGCATTAAAAAGATTCATTACTCCCCTAACAGATCGTACCGTTTTGCCCTACCCTCTCATCATAAGAAGTGATATTCGTTCTCTTTTAGTAAGTCGATTCATTTTGACTAATCTAACAAATTAAACCTTACCCAAACGCCGATCACGGTGATCACGATTTCAAGAATCAATTTTAATATGATCAAGTGTAAAAACTATCCGATCCTGTTATCACAGAGAAGAGCGCAAACTTAGAACGGAGAAAGATGTTTTAAAAAAAATTAAAATAGTAATTTATTTTGAAACTCTACTGCTTATTTACTTATTAATGGTATTTTAAATTAATAGAAATATTTCGTATGCAAAATAAATTCTAAATTCAATACTTGTTTAAGTTTCAGTTCAAAATCACATTCAAAATTATAAAGCTTCAATTTATCAATTTTAATTAAATTTTTAAAGAAAAGAAGGATTTTTATTTACTTTTTTATTAATCTTTTTATGAATTCAAGATTTGCATGTTGCGCATCAACCATATTTACCATCGGTCAGCTTACTGCCAAGAAGTAAATGGTGTTCAATTGGTGCATTTAACCTAAAGCACCGGGAATTCAGGGAGCACATCAGCTTTATTATTAGAAAATTGGTATAAAAGGCGTCTTATATCATGGAATCACAGAGTACAAAGTTTGAATCATCTGTTGCTCCAGTATGTATACTCGATTTCTGGCGGTCTATAGGTTAAATTACATATAATGCGCTTATCAATATTAATTGTCAAATGTGAGGCAAGGAGACTCATGTTAATCAGGCACCCTCTTTGTGAGAGGCAAGGGGACTCACGCTAATAAATCACCCCAAAGGGAACAGATTTTACTACGTCCATGTTGCTGTTTCTGGGTAATGCTAAAAGTAAATAAGAAAATTCAAAGTAAAATGTCCTTGAAGGGCATCGTCAAGGCCGTGCAGAAGATCACCGTTGCATGCACCTTAATAAAGGTAATAGCTTCTGTGGTACAAAAATTGAGAATTTCCTATGTCAAGAGGTTTCCAAACCTTGTTCGAAATTAAATTACCTTGTGTGACCATCAAGGACATCCTTGACCCATGACTTGAGCACTTGTTTGGACGTAAAATTTTTTACTCTTTCGATTTCCGTTGTCAAAAATAGGGTTTCCCATTTGAAAAAACAAATTTGACCTTGAAATAACCTTGAAAGAAAACCTAAGGTCAAATCCAAGGACACTATTAAATTGCTTGACAAAGTTACCTCTAGATTGACCTTGACCTTGTCTAAAATCAGTTTACCTAGAAAATTATTAAGGTGTTCCGGGACTTTTTGGACACCCTGTATATGTACTTCTGGAGAAATGACCAAACTTGCGGACATACTTGACTTTACCAACGAACAATAATTTATAAAAAAAATCGATTGCTTCACAAACGGTTGTAAACGTATAAACTATTTTTTTTAATGTTACGTGGTAACAAGTTATAGAATGCAAAGGACCACAATAAATTGTATAAAGTTGAGACCTTAAAGCTCGTACTTCATTGTCACTATCTATCTTAATAATTAAATTCTCTACACTTTTATGATCCTAAAAAATTACATGAAATTTTATTTTTTCATCTCTAGTTATATTATACATTATGTAACGCAAGATTCTTATATTATTTCATTAATTATATTTAATAAGATTATCGCTTAATATGATCAAATTGTGCCATACCTCAACCTGTTGAATAAACAAGGAAACAGTGTCAGTTTTTTAAGGATTCCACTGATCAGACTTTAATTTTACATCAAACAATTAATAATAACAATTAATAATAAACAACAAAGTTTTTGCATGTTCTGAAATAATAGAAATAATGCATAAGAACAATAATTCCACTAATATTTTAAATCTTTTGAAATTCACTTCTTGCAGTTAACTTACCATCAGTAACGATATTAGCATTAACACTTAATATGTCATTAATATTCATATAATTTGGAATTCGATTATTTATTTCTACACTAGTTGAAGCTACACTTGAATTTTTTTTATTTATTTCTTTAATTTAGAAATGCCTTTCACCCAAGTATCTAGTGTTTCATTTTTTTTTAAATCTGGTAGTATCTACAAATAAAGTTTGTTAAATGAAATGAAAATTGCTCTTACAATTTTAGTTGAAGAATGCTAATTTATTATTAGAAAAATATGAAATAATACACATAAATACATACCAACGTAGTTGCAAGATCAGTCTTAATAATTGCAAATGCTTCGATGACATGGTAGTCTCTCTTATTATGGAATTCAGACTTACAATGGCGCTCAGATGAGCCTTCATATGTTTGTTTAACTAGTTTTATTTTATCAACAACTTTAGTGTCTACTATATCATACAAGACAGATAAATCTAAATGAATTTCTTTATTTGCATATAATTCTAGAACACAAATTAGACGGTTAAAAAACTTTTTTTTCCTGATGTGAAACGTTTGTTTTGATTCTTTATATAGGTGACTAAATCACAATGGCGTACGTGTTCACGATATTTCAAACATAATCTCTATATTTAAATATGAATAACTTAATTTAACTCTATATTAAATAAATATGAATTTGAACTATTAATTGCATACGAAGGTTCATAGTATACGCATTCGGGTTCATTTGGGAATAATACAGTGATTGCTTTACTTAATTTTTTAAATATCGGTACGTTGAGTTTATAAAAAATTTATTACATATTTTAAAATATTCATTTCAATAACTTTGTGTAAAATAGCAAATTATTCGACATGTGAAACTGTAAATAAAAGAAGTATAAAAATCGTATCGATTTTGTATTATAAGAAGCTTCAAAGCAAAATAAAAATGTATTTACTAACACAATATAAAACTGAACAATTATGTCTCTTGTACAATTAAGGTATCAAGCATAAATATAATATTTAACAAACTTATTTCTTATAGTTTTAGTTTTATAGCTATGCCAATGATTTTATTAACAAAAGAACATATTTATGAAAAAAAGTTTATATTTATAGTTAATTAAAATTTATTTAATACGGATAATAAAATTTATAAATAATATGAATATGATAAAATAATTCCTAATGTTAATATTGTTAAATATTTAATAAATAAATCTTACGTAAAATGTTTGGCGGACATTTTACTATCGACTAATGCATTAAAAGCAATCATTGAAGCTAATGCTTGTCGATAATACGCAATATCTTTGTCGAGTACATACTTATAAAAAATTAAATTACCCATTAAATTTTTTTCATTATTTAATAATATATACAAAGGCTTATTTTTCTGAACTGCAAGTATACAAAAAATTATAAAATATAAGTAAAATAATTAAATAATATAATAATAACGTATTACGTAAACTAAAAGTATTGTAGAATAAAATTTGTCATAATCTTTTAGCTTCTCAAATATACAATAATAATTTGCAGTAATATTGTTGTAACGTGGAAATTAGCACGTTACAGTTTCGCGGATAAGTAAGGGCGCCGGAGACGCTACACGCGTAACTTAGGTTAGATTGAGAGATAGATAGATAGATAGATAGATATTCTTATATTTGCCTCAGTTGGCAAAAATTTACATGTATATAAACATTTTTGCTTTGTTAGGATTCTCTTTATAATAATACAACCGGTGAAATAAAAATTTACAAGTAAATAAATAAATATATAAATACTAAACTTATCACAGATATAAAAATATCACAGTCAATTATATAAATGGATCTAAAAACCATGGACCTGTGCCCAGCAGTATAGATGGAAATTTGATATTGGAGGTTAGGGATCATTCGCCAATAGATATTGGCGCAGCACCCTCTTAAAGCAGTATAAGATGGCAGGTGGCGGATAGATGCAGGAAGGGAGTTCCATAAACGAGCTCCCTGTACTTGGAATGCCCGCTCCAGTTTCAGTACTCGCTCTAGGGATGTTAAGTTCCTGCGGGTCACCCCTAGCAGTAGCTCTCAGAGAGTGCACAGAAAAGAAGTCAAGTAAGTAGCTAGGCTCCCTCATTCTGATTATTTTGTATAATAGTAGTGCTGTGAAGTACAGCCTGCGGGAGACTGTTCTGAGCCAACGCAATCGCCTTCTGTAGGGGTAATGTTATCATCCCTCCTAACTCCGTGAACGTATCTCACACATGCATTGCTTAGTCGTTGCAGTCGAATACGTTGTTCGTCAGTTGCGTGCAAGTACACAACCGTGCAGTAGACCAGGTTTGGTTGGACTAGAAACTCGACTAGCCTTCCGCATAGTGCCTCATTGATGCAGCCCCGTATAAACCGCAGACTGTAAAGGGCTTTATTGACTTTGCTTGTGATGGAGTCAATCTGCGGCTTTCACGATAATTTGTTGTCTAGTATAACACTAAGGCTAGTGACGCTGAACGGAATGTATACTCCTTTTCCCAGCTCAACACCTGGCAGTGACCTGTTGCTAATGTCATTCACATTTCTGTTCGAGCCATAGTATATTGCTTTGGTTTTGCCGGTATAGAGCTGCAGTCCAGAACATGCCGCTCGCTCTGCCACTTTTTGTGCCGCAAGAGGCAGCCGAGTCAGACGGTCCGATAGATCTTCTTTTGTAGCGTGAAGATATATCTGAAGGTTATCTGCATAGAAAATGTGCTTAATGTCAAGTCCGTCTAATCTGTTGTGTAGGTCGTTGACGTAAAGACAAAAGAGTAGGGGACACAAGACGGACCCTTGTGGAACTCCCAGCTTAGTTTCAATATACTCTGAATTTCCATTCTTCGTCGAGATAACCATCTGAGAGCGGCCTTGTAAAAATGATCTGATCCAATGAACAGCCATCTTTGTAAACCCCAAACCTCTCAGCTTTTCCAGAAGCTTAGCTGGGGAGATGGTATCAAATACTTTACTTAAATCAAATAAAAGAAGAGTGAACTTTTTCTTGTAGGTCGTCCGTCAGTTTGATTAGTGCTGTCTGCGTACTGTGATGTTTACAAAAACCAGTGTGGAAGGAATCTTGCAAATTTTGTTTTTTAAGGTACTCCGTGATTTGGCCATGGGCTATTTTTTCCAGAACCTTGGAAAAAAGCAAAGCAGCGTTATCGGTCTAAAATCCGTAGTTTTTGTCGGGGCTACTTTCTTTTGCAGGGCTATGATCTGCGCCCCTTTCCAAGCCTCCGGAAAGATGCCCTTGGCAAAGTTGAATATCCTCACGATATATTCACCGATTGTGGGGTTCCATCCTCTCCTCTCGCCTGCGAGGAAAAATGTGACATCGTTAAAATTGACAGGTTCGAAGTCAAAACCGTCATCACTCGCAGAGGTTATAAGGTTCATAGTTTTATTGATGTCTTCGGAGGAAGAGGATAAAACTACGGTGAAATACTCATTGAGAGCCCTCGGGGTGAAACCGTGAGACCCCTCCTCCCTTGGTTTTGGGAGAAGTCTAAGGTTTCGCATCTCTTTCCTTACATTTTTATTCTCGTCCAGTAATATTGTAAGATGTTTTTGTATGTAAGAGTCTTGATCATTCTTTAAGCGCTCCTTGACCTCCTCACGCAGTCTGAGGTACGCCCCAAGAAGCGATGCTTCAGATGTACGTTTATATCTCCTAAGAGTTGCGTTACCCTTATTGACAAGTTGCCTCAGCCGTGGACCAAACCAAGAAGCACATTTCTTTTTTGGGCAAACCTGTATGACTGGTGCCAACATATTAATGACTAAATTTAGTTTACTGTTCATAGCAGTCAAAGTTCCTTCCAGGTTGGTTTCTAGGGAATTCATGGCATTCCAATCACATTCTGAAAGCATTTCATTTAAAGAATTAGCTTTGATGCTGTTGTAATCCCTGTAAGAGAAGGATTCTCTGACAGGGTCGGGATTGTGTATTTCAATAGTGTCGTCTAATAAACTATGCTTCCCGCAGTGTGTCAGCCATTTATTCCCATGATTCAGTACTATATCATTGTCATCAGCCATAATCAAGTCAATCCATGTGTGAGACGAAGATGTTTTGTGTCGGTCCATGCGGAACTAAATGCATGGAGAGTTCTCTGGCAAGACGCTTGATGGTATGTGCATCGTCCGAATTCGTTAACAGGTCAGCATTCAGGTCCCCCTTATTACTTTATGGCTAAACTCCGACCCCAAAGAACGCAAGACGGGAAAAAGATTTGAGTCTCATTGCATTTGTATTTTTGGAGATCTGTAGATGACCCCCACGAGAATGGGGGGAGCGTCCCCCTTCTGCACGGAACAAAAAAGACATTCTGAAATTCCAGGTTTACCTGGTCTATCCGTATTTGATTTTTCTATAATTTTTACTGTAAGATCGCTCCGAACAAAAACGAGAACGCCTTCCCCATTTACATTGCGATCCTGCCGTACAATTGAATAACCAGGGACCCTGGGAAGAAAAATTGCTAAGAAATGTGGTTCTAAAGGTATAAATATACAGGGTGTTCGAAATGTTCCGGACCCCCCACTTATAACATAAAGTAAGCATTTTGGAAAAAAATGTTAAATACAAAAGTTGTTAAGTTTTGAAGGTTGAACTAAATGATGACCTTGGATTTGTTATTGGTTATCATTTTCAAGGTCATTTAAAGGTCATCTTCAGTTTTTTAAATAGGGACCCCTATTTTTTATTTCAGATTCTGAAAGAGCACAAAATTTTACATCTGGATATGTATCCACGTTATGGCTCAAAATGACCTACAGAGGTCATTTAGTGGTTAAATGATTATTTAGTAGCAGAAAGCCAAGAAATCCCGATTATTAAGAACTTTGGGTGTATTTGACGAAAAGAAAAAAAAAATTTCGTACTTTAATACTAAAGTACATAATTTGATTTTCTAGGACGAACTTTATGGTCACTTTAAAATTGGCCTTCATTTTTAAGGTCATTTGAAAGTTATCTTCAGCTTATTAAAAAGGGACTCATTTTGTATTCCGGATTCTGGAGGAGCATTAAATTTTAGGTCTGGAGATATGTACAATATCCACGTCATGGCTCGAAATGATCTACATAGGACACTTAGGGTTATTAATTTCAAAAGCAAAATAATCTAACCGTTTTACATGAACAGTTTTTATTGCAATAATTTTTTGCAAGGGTTACGAGTTTCTACGCATGATACATAGCATTTTCAGGATCGTTACTTGTACCTTAGAAGATTTTGCTCACTATTCTTTTTAGGAATCAGTTCATTTATAATTGTTAATTAACAATTGTTTACTCCTATTTACTTTTCTGTTTTCAAGAGTTAAGTGAAGTTCTCTTACTTCGAAATTCAGATAATTGTATTAATTTTCAATAATTGTACTTTTAATCGTAGTGAAAAATGGCACATCTTACTGAACGAGAAAGAATATCTTTGTTGATGATGCGAGTGTGGGGTGATCAAGAGAGAGGTTACAAACAGGTACAGCGTTTATTCAATGAAACATTCAGAGTTGAAGAAAACAACCCTATTTCAAAAAGTACCGTAATTCGTACAATTAGACGTTTTGAAGAGACAGGTGGTATTAAAGATCGTCCTAAATCAGGTAGATCCAAATCATCGTCTAATGATGAAAAGAGCTTAGACGTATTACAATCATTTATTGAGGACCCCCATTGCAGCATCAGACATTGTGCACAACAGCATTAAATGGGAGCTGCATCTGTGCACAAAATTTTGAAACTCAACAAATGGCATCCTTTCAAATTAAAGTTGGTACAGGAATTATCTGAAGATGATTTTGATAGAAGGGTAGAGTTTTGTGATGTAATGATGCAAATGATATCTGATGATCCTTTGCTCCTCAATAACATTGTTTTCTCTGATGAAGCCACGTTTGAGTTAAGCGGAACAGTGAACAGACATAATTGTCGATACTGGAGTAACATCAATCCACATTGGATGAGAGCGGACCACACGCAACATCCTGAAAAAGTAAATGTTTGGGCTGGCATATTTAATGGAAGAGTACTTGGCCCTTTCTTTATTGAAGGTAATTTAAATGCTGCAATGTATGAAAACATGCTTCGAGACCAAATTATACCTGCTATACGGAATTTAACGGGTGGAAATCTGGACGAAATTTACTTCCAACAGGATGGTGCTCCTGCACACTACGGTATTCATGTTCGCCGATATTTAGATGCAACATTTCATGATAGATGGATTGGGCGGAGAGGTACAATTGAATGGCCACCTCGGTCCCCAGACCTAACGCCTCTTGATTACTTCCTTTGGGGATACTTGAAGGATAAAGTTTATGTTATAAAACCACGTGACTTGGATGAATTACGCCAACGAATCACTGATGAAATAGACTTGATACCTCAGCAAATCTTGCGAAATGTTGTTGCAGCCTTTTACAATCGGTTAGCACATTGCCAAACTGTTAATGGGCAACAATTTGAACAGTTGTCGTAAAAAGTTCCTGACAACGACATTTTAAAAAAATTCAGTTTGGGCGAATAGTCCACTGTCTTGATTTAGTTAGCTGGGCCGCCGATAGTCCTGCCTTAGCTGACTGGGCCGCTAGTGTTCTTGTCTTAGTAGGCTGGGCCGCCGATGGTCTTGCCTTAGTTGGCTGGATCACCCATGATGTTACCTTAATTAGTTGTACCTCCCGTGCCTGAGCAATAAGGCTTATTTTGATTAGACATTTTTTTATTTATCATTTTCTCCCCCGAGGTATGTAGTTGTTGGGCCTAAGGCTTATTTTGATTAGACATTTTTTTATTTATCATTTTCTCGCCCGAGTTATGTGGTTGTCTGGCCTAAGGCTTATTTTACGCCAGTGTCAATTACACCTTCTACAATCCTAATGCAGAATTTAGCGCTGGTGCAAAATGGAGAATTACAACTAGGAGGCTTAATTTGGAAAACTAAAGTTAACCTTCAAATGACCTTGAAAATCAAGGGCAATGTCAATTTAACGCCACCATAAAGTTTGTCTTGCAAAATCAAATTACTTTAGTATTGGTCAGATACGCTCAAAGTTCTTAATAATCGGGATTTCTTGGCTTTCTGCTACTAAATAATCATTTAACCACTAAATGACCTCTGTAGGTCATTTTGAGACATAACGTGGGTACATATCCAGATGTAAAATTCTGTGCTCTTTCAGAATCTGAAATAAAAAATAGGGGTCCCTATTTAAAAAACTGAAGATGACCTTTAAATGACCTTGAAAATGATAACCAATAACAAATCCAAGGTCATCATTTAGTTCAACCTTCAAAACTTAACAACTTTTGTATTTAACATTTTTTTCCAAAATGCTTACTTTATGTTATAAGTGGGGGGTCCGGAACATTTCGAACACCCTGTATATTACTCATGAAAACAATGAAATTTAAAAGCAGTATTTTAAAAAAAAATTAAACGGAACCAACTTGAAAGTATATTTTTTATTTATATACATTTGATCATTACAGAACTCATCCTAATTTTTATTAAAAGATTAAGTACCGTTTTAACAATATACAATTTGTTTTAATATTTGTATAACAATACAATTTAACCTAAGCTACCCTGAATATAATAAAGTTTTATCTCTTTAGATAAAAAGATAAAGTATATGTATTAAAAGTCACATTTTTTTCTTTTTTTATATATGAATAAATAAATAAATATACTATATGATGATTTCTCAAAATATCGGTCATTTCGAAAATTAATGAATTTTTTTTTTGCAAACACGTTTACTTGACTTTTTTCCGGCTGTCATAATTTAAATAATACGTAAAATAATAAAATCTTAGTAATTGAGCTTAAAGACAATGACAAAGACATAAAATCAAAAATTAATGTTAATGGAGGTTACGCACAATGTTAACGGAGGTTACTTTTTATTTTATAATAGAATAAGACACGTATAATGACCCAATAAATAAAGAAATTAGCAATATTTATGGAGAGGGCTATATAAATGAAATTTTAGTGAAATATAATATGTAACATAAAAACGAGAGATCGAAGTGCCTCCACATCGATCATTTATCAATTTTGCCTTTGGAGGGCCTTTTTATGTTACATAGTTAGTATATTAATTAATATTATTTATTAAAAATCATATTTTATTTTAAAATAGAACGAAGAATCAATGAATTATAAGTATACATATTTTATTTGTTAACGGAATTTACGGATTTTATTAATTATCGATTAAAATCTTGGACATAGATAAACATAACATTTTTTAAATATGCGCATCATAATATGCACAAATTTGCTCAACATTTTACCGAATTTTTAGAGTTATATATATAAGCATTTTATTAAAAAAGCTTGTTAACGGAGGTTACGCGTAATTAAAATACGCATTATATTTTATCAATTCTTTTTAAATAGTTACTGTATATAGTATTTATTTCAAGGTTAATTTGTCAAAAAAGTTTCAAATAATATTTTAAACGTATTAAACTGCATATAATTATGTATATAACATAAATATACATAAATAATTACGTATTTTGGCCACTCCGTTAACAAAATTCGATTGCTGTGGAACATCCTTTGTCGTTAAAAAAATATGCCTTAATCATAAGTATGACTTCTATAATGCATTTTTGTTAGTATTTTATGATAAAATGAAGACATCAACCATGCAGAGAGCATATTGCAACATTCATTTTACTAAATAAGTTCAATATTATTATTTAATTTTGTTCTGTGGAGTTAACGGAGGTTACGTTTTTTGCCGCTTCGAGCTCCATTAATTAATTATAATTAATGTTTAACAACTTATTAAGCATTGGCTATGTTAAAGGATATTATGAGCTACGATAAGCATATTTTTAAAAATTTTGGCAACGTTTATTCCTTTAACTATTAAGCAAAGAAAGAAAATGGCCAATATTTTGAGAAACCACCATATATGTATACAACATAATGTTCATAAATAAGGGAATAATTGTTAAATACTTATTTATGTTCAATAATATATAAAAAATAGTAATTTAACGTATTCTAGCCAATAACAATAAAACAATTAAACAATTATGATTTATAATAAGAAAAAATTGCAAAGGAATGTGGGTGTAAAGGCTAACAATTATAGTACTTGAAGTCCGTGAGGAGGGATTTGATTTAGGGTTGACTCAGTTACGAAATATTTATTCGATTTATTTGAGAACTTCTGAATACAAGAAAAATACACGATTAATTTAGGCTCGTCGGACGGCACGCAGATCGGGCAACGAGCCGAGATCTCGACGCGGCGGAAGTCCGAGCGAGCGTACAAACGGCGTGAAAACACAAGTACTAGTGAGTGTTTCGTCCTCCGTACCGATCCTTATATTCCTGAAAATTCGCAGAGGAAGGGAGAATTCCTCCTACGATTTCCAGGCAAAAAGGCGGTTGGGACCGAGAGTGTGGACCAGGCCGGACATGCGTTTTCGTCAAAACAAGGGGATTAACGGGCCCGCGCATGAGGCCTCTTTATTACGGTCAGAAGTAATAAAGAGTGCTCAGCGCTTCGGCTGCCAATCCTCCTGCCGAGGGCATGACGCGGCCGGACATGCATTTTCCGAAACATGCGACTTAGCGCGCGCGCGTGTGGACCCCTTTTTACTACGGTTAGAAGTAATAAAAAGTGTCCGTCGCTTCGGCGGCTAATCCTCCTGTTTTTCGCTTGAGGATGGTCGGCTTCTGCCGCGCAGCTGCGGAAAACGTGCACGCCACATCACCCCCTTACCAGTGATAACGCAACGGGAGAAAAGAAAAACAACTTAAATATTACTTATTATACTATTTGAAACCAGCCTGGAAACGGTCTGGAAATCGAACGCTGCGGCCTGAGCGCGTTACATGTGAGCGGTTTTCGTTGGTTACATTGTTTGATGGTCCTGCTTGCTCTACCGCGGTGGGTGCGGGAGCCGTTGGATTTGCGGCGCTTCCTTGGTTTACGTGGACGACAATTTCGCCATCGTCGTCATCGTGCGGATTGTGATTTACAATGTTTTCGACGTCGTCGGATATAATGAACGCGGGCTTAAGTCGATCAATCGAGACTCTCATCTTCTTGTCGTTTACTTCTATTGTAAACGACTTTTCGTCTCGCTCGAGAACTTTATATGGTCCGTCATACGGTGGATCGGACGGGCCGCGAACAGCGTCATGCCGCAGAAATACATGCGTCGAGGTCGCTAAATCCTTAAATATAAAAACTTTTTTCTCACCGTGTCTGTGCACGGGCGACGGTTTAACTTCGCTCATTTTCCTCCGGAATTCGTCGACAAAACTGGCTGTTGGTACATGGTTTTGTGTGGTAAAAAATTCCGCAGGCAGACGCAAGCCATTGCCGTACACGAGTTCGGCTGGGGTGGCTCCGAGGTCTTCTTTAATAGCCGTACGGATGCCGAGTAACACAATTGGTAGGCTCGTGACCCAATCGCTACCGTCGTGGCATTTGATCGCGGCTTTGAGTTGCCTGTGCAATCTCTCTACTAGGCCATTTGCTTGGGGGTGATAGCTTGTTGTGCGAATGCGTTTCGCGCCTAACATTTTACATAGTTCGGTGAATAGCGCAGACTCGAATTGACGTCCCTGATCGGTCGTGATTCTAAGGGGAACGCCAAAACGCGAGATCCACGCCGAAAGCAACGCAGTCGCGACGGTCGTTGCTTCCATATCGGCGATCGGGATTACTTCGGGCCAGCGTGAAAAGCGGTCGATGCACGTTAAACAATATCTATAACCTTGGCAATAACTCATAGTAATAAGATCTATGTGTATGTGCTCAAAGCGGCTAGATAATTGCTCGAATTGCTGGACTGGAGAGGAAACGTGTCGATTCACCTTGCATCGCTGGCACGAAGTACATGCGCGCGTCCAATCCCTACAATTTTTATTTATTTCGGGCCAAACAAACCGTGATGATACCAGCTGCTGCGTAGCGCGAATGCCGGGATGCGATAAAGTGTGCAAGGAATTAAACACAGTACGTCGCAAGGGCGCGGGAACGAACGGCCGTATAACATCGCTTGTAGTATCGCAGTATAAGTGTACGCCGAAGTCCGGGAAATACACCTTTTTTAGCTGCAATGCCGATTGTTTTGAGATGAGCAGATCACGCAACTCAACATCGGCTTTTTGAGCAGAAGCGAGAGACTGGTGATCTACTGAATTTGCAACTGCTTCAACGCGAGATAACGCATCTGCAACGCAATTTTCGGTGCCTTTAATATGCCTAATATCCGTGGAGAATTGCGAGATGTAGTCCAAGTGTCTGAACTGGCGCGGAGAACACTTGTCTACATTCTGCTGAAAGGCGAAAGTAATAGGCTTGTGATCTGTGAAAATAGTAAAATTTCTACCTTCTACCATATGCCGGAATCGTTTGACAGCGCAATAGATTGCGTAAAGTTCGCGATCGTACGCACTGTATTTACGTTCGGTGGCAGATAAGGATTTTGTATAAAACGCGAGGGGTTGCCATGCGTTATCTACACGTTGCTGCAATGCGCCACCGACGGAGAAATCCGAAGCGTCGACAACGATGCTTATAGGTGCCCCAGGAGCGGGATGCACAAGCAAAGTTGCTTTCGCAAGGGCTTCCTTTGACTTATTGAACGCGACGCGGGCTTCGTCAGTCCATTTTACGGATTCGCTGCCCTTTTTGGAACCGACTAGTAATTCGTTCAACGGGTGCAGAATTTCGGCGGTATGAGGTACGAACCTCCGATAAAAATTAAACATTCCGAGGTAACGGCGTAAGCTTTTAATTGTATCGGGCATGGAAAATTTCGTGATCGCTTCTACGCGTTCTTGCATAGGCGCGACTCCTTGCGCCTTTACCGTGTAACCAAGAAACGTGATCTCGCTTACACCGAAAACGCACTTGGCTGGATTAATTACCATGCCGTAACTTAACAGACGCTCAAAAAATATTTTCAAATGCTCGAGGTGTTCCTCCTCGTCTTTAGAAGCGATCAAGTAATCATCGATATACGCGAATACGAAATCGAGTCCGCGCACGACCTCATCGGCGAAGCGCTGGCATGTTTGACCTGCGTTGCGTAAACCGAACATCATCATAACGGGCTCGAACAAACCAAAGGGCGTAATTATCGCGGCTTTTTCAACATCCTCGGGAGCAATAGGTATTTGGTGAAACGCACGCACAAGATCTACCTTCGAAAATACTCTTTTACCATGCAGATTTTGCGCAAATTCTTCGACGTGGGGCGGAGTATACCGGTCGGGAACTGTTCTGGCGTTGAGAGGTCGATAGTCGCCACATGGTCGCGGGCTTCCGTCCTTCTTGGGCACCACGTGGAGCGGCGAGGACCAGGGACTCTTCGAGGGTCGCAGCACGCCCTGCTTTATCATGAGGTCGATTTCGGCCTTGGTAGTTTTAAGTCGATCGGGCGCGAGGCGGCGAGCCTTCGCGTGCACTGGTGGGCCAGGGGTCGTCTCGATGTGGTGCTGTATCCGATGTTTTATCGTCTCTTTGCGAAACACGGTAGGACGCGTCAAGTCAGGGTACTTAGCAAGCAGCTGATGGTAAACTGAATTGCCAATTACCGTTTTAACACTTGATGTTTCTTCGCCGGCCGAGAATCCGCGCGTTGACAGCCCGGTCGAATTATCAATTATCGATTTGTTTTTCGGGTCGATGAGCAGACTATAATGCGAAAGAAAGTCGATTCCGATGATTGCTGCGTTCACGTCGGCGACTACGAATGACCAGCTAAATCGCACTTCTTGGGGTTGTCCTTAATCCACTCGCGCGGGTACACGCACAAGTAAGCGCCGGTATCCACCAGGAACGCGCGACGCGTGTACGCATCTTTTATATAAAAACGGCGATGCGCTGAACCGTCGGTGCTCGCCGTATTCACCGATCGCGCGCATCGTTTCCCGTCCACGAACATCCGCTGCGGCACTTGTTTGCACGTTCCTTGAAGCGGCGATGGTAATAGCATAACTTGTCCTCGGCCGATTCGTTTCGGCCCGGAGTTTCGGAGTGGTTCTGAGGGCCGCGCGACGGGCCACGCGAGCGAGAGCGGCTGCGATCGTTCGTTAGCGCGTTGACCTGCGTCGTCAGCTTCTGTATTTGTTCGAGCAGTGAGCTGAGATCGCTAACAGCGCTCACCTGCGGTTTGTTAGCTGGTCCGACCTCGTAGACAGTGTCGGCAAGCTTCAGAATTTTGTCAACTGCGGTCTCACTGGATGCGGCCATGATTGTTGCAATGTGCGATGGTAATCGGGTCTTCCACACTTCTAGAATGAATTCTTCCGATGTGCTGTCTGTAGCAAGGGATTTCAGAACGCGGAAGAACTCTGAGGGCTTTCGATCACCCATTTTCTCGCTTTCCATCAGCTTGCGGACCCTCGAGCTGTCAGATTCCGTTAATCGTTCGATCATTCGCGCCTTCAAATTGTCATATTTGTTAACCTCTGGAGGGGCCAACAAAACGTCTTCCACTAAATTCACTGCACGTTCGGTCAAACTAGCGACGGTGTTGCTATATTTGACGTTATCGTCGGTTATTAACGACGCGACGAACTGCGCTTCCAGGAGCATGAACCACACCTTGATCTTATGTTCCAAGAATGCGGGAGCGCGGAAGTGTCTTGGAGCGTATGTGCTGGTCGTTGGTGCGCCGGCACCAGCGACGGTGGGCGCGACGTTGTCTTCACGCATCGTTTTAACACTGCACACGCGAGAGTAGTCACACGATCAAAACTCCCTCGGATCACGTCGGGGTCACCAATTGAAGTCCGTGAGGAGGGATTTGATTTAGGGTTGACTCAGTTACGAAATATTTATTCGATTTATTTGAGAACTTCTGAATACAAGAAAAATACACGATTAATTTAGGCTCGTCGGACGGCACGCAGATCGGGCAACGAGCCGAGATCTCGACGCGGCGGAAGTCCGAGCGAGCGTACAAACGGCGTGAAAACACAAGTACTAGTGAGTGTTTCGTCCTCCGTACCGATCCTTATATTCCTGAAAATTCGCAGAGGAAGGGAGAATTCCTCCTACGATTTCCAGGCAAAAAGGCGGTTGGGACCGAGAGTGTGGACCGGGCCGGACATGCGTTTTTGTCAAAACAAGGGGATTAACGGGCCCGCGCATGAGGCCTCTTTATTACGGTCAGAAGTAATAAAGAGTGCTCAGCGCTTCGGCTGCCAATCCTCCTGCCGAGGGCATGACGCGGCCGGACATGCATTTTCCGAAACATGCGACTTAGCGCGCGCGCGTGTGGACCCCTTTTTACTACGGTTAGAAGTAATAAAAAGTGTCCGTCGCTTCGGCGGCTAATCCTCCTGTTTTTCGCTTGAGGATGGTCGGCTTCTGCCGCGCAGCTGCGGAAAACGTGCACGCCACATACTCATGAAAACATATCGTAGTACTATATTTTAATACATTATCAGTGCAATTGAATTTAGTTGGCAACTGTGATTGTCATTTCGGTTCAAAATTGCGGAATATGAAATTTTGAATCAACATTTCCAAAATTCTGTTGCAATTGTGATATAACATCTTCATGTAGAATACGAATATTTATAATCAAGTAAATAATAATATTTTTAAATTCAATTTTTATCTAAACTATTACCATCTAAACTATTTTTTATCTGGAATCCAAGGTGCAACCTTTTAATATCAGAAGGTAAGGTTAGTTCTAATAACTACATAAATTACTGTATTATATACTTTGCAAATTTTTTTCATTTTTTTTTCTACACAGACGTTTTTTTATTATTTTTCTAATAGTGTATATTGATTGAATAAGGTTTCCTATTATACTTTACAATATTTACTATGTGGAGTACCACTAAGGCGCAAGAGCCTCCTTAATGGGATGCGTAACTTAATTTTCGCGCTCTACTATACCGACGATTCTCTATGTTCTTTGCTAACCTCTAAGGCAAATTTGATTTTTCAAATAATTTTGAAACGGCTTGCTTAATGGCAGTTCTGTTTGCATCAAAATATTATTTATAATTCGTAGAATGTGCGTAAACTTCTTTTTTGGCTGATTTCAATTCCAAATGAAAAATAAGTCAGTATTTTCAGCAATAGGAAATGAAATCAGCCAAAAAAGTAGTCTACGCACATTCTACACATTATAAATAATGTTTTGATGCAAACAGAACTGCCATTAAGCAAGCCGTTTCAGAATTATTTGAAAAATCAAATTTGCCTTAGAGGTTAGCAAAGAACATAGAGAATCGTCGGTATAGTAGAGCGCGAAAATTAAGGTAGGCATCCCCTTAAATATGATAAACTATTCCGGAAAAATACGCGTTCGATATAACATTAGCATTTCTGATAAAATCAATAAATATAGTTTAAATCCATCGTTAATAACCATTAACATTCCGCGTTGTTAATTAACTGCACTTAACGATCGGCACCTTTTAAACTACAATACATTCTTAAATACAGTTACATGCAGAATGAGGGGACAAAAAAGAAAACCAAAGAATAATCAAAATGGTCGTCCTAAAAAGATCTGCAGAGGTGTTGCCGATGGAAGAAAGTCCATATCGTTGGTAGATTGCTCTTTATCTACAAAATATAGACGAGCTCATGAGATTGCTGATGCTGTCGAAAATAATATTGAAATCTTGGAGCTTGCTTTGAATATTGTTAAAAGACGCAAGAGTATCGTACATGATAATAATTTAGATAAAGAACCTGGCAAGCCTGATTCAAGTATATTAAGGCATACTGCGGATTCAGCGTCAGCATTTTTTTTAGAGCTGAACTTAAAAAAAAAATCTTATATTGCTATAGCTAGAGATTGGCTGTTACGAAAATATTTCTAAAGCTCTATCACAATGTTTACCACATACCAGTGACATTTCTGAGGTAAAAATTGTTTAATAAAACTACCGAGCGTCGACCGACGCTTTGGCTGAGTGGTGGAGATGCACCTCGGGCGTTTGGGAAAGTTAAGCAACTTCCGGCGTGGACATTACTTGGATGGGTGACCGCGCTGGAAGTTGCGATGCTTCCTCGATCTCTTAGGTGTTTTTCTCCACACTCAACAAAGTGAGCGGGAGGTATGAGAATGACAAATTCGGTGCTCAGGCCTACGAAATGTGACTTGGGCATCTAATTTGAGCATTCTCAATATACCGACCCACTCCGGAACGGGTTTTCCTAATTGGCATTTATCCTGATTATAGGTTTGGCCACAGGTTTTCCCCGTTCCACAGGCATAACCCTGGGCGAATGCGGAGTGGGATTAGGGACGTAGGGCGTGAGATCTGCCGGCAGAGAAGGTCGAGGGAAAAACGCTGGGCTACAGGGTGGGTGGGGTAGAGCCGTGTCCTCCCATCACACCTAAGTGGGGGGGTCAGAGCAGTGTCCTCCCCCCGCTCGGTAGTAGGCAATAACAAGAGTCGGCAGGTAGTACCAGGCCCCAAGGGCTGTACGAGATTCTCAAATAAAAAAAAAAAAAACTACCGAGCGACGTTGTGAAGCAGTGTCTCTGGATTGGTGTACCGAAGATTTGCTTAATTTACGGCTTTCTATAACTGTGAGTTTCGATAGTTCCTCTGGTCATAAAAATGTTCAGCAAAAATGTGCTGATGCTGAAAATGAAACCACAGCTTCCGATCAATCCCTCTTAGTAACAAGCTTTATTATCATCAAAATAAGCTCCAATATATCTGATAATTCATGGATCAATCCAACTCCTCAGAGTGTTAGATTCTGTCGACCATTGAGGATTACCTTCAAAAAAGAAACAGATGTTATAATCAAAGCTGAACACTATAGATTAAGTGAAGAAATAGAAAATCTCGCTCCTTATAAATTTAGGATCAACGGAAAAAATGTTTGCGTTTTGTACGAAGTTACGCAAACGCTTTTCGACGGAAAATGTATAAATGCAATAGTCAGAAATACGGCCACGAGTAGATGTCCATATTGTAGAAAGACAACTCATCAATTTGGACAATTAAGCAATGATTTCACTCCACATAATGAATCTTTGAAATACGGCTTGGGATTATTGCATGCAAAAAATTGTTTAGACAAAAGTTGTTTGGGACAATGGGGGCCATCTTTTTATGAAATGAGTTTTGATCTTGATCTTTATTTTCAAAGTCATTTGAAGGTCAACTTTTGTTTTTTAAATAGGAAACCCTATTTCTGATACCGGATTTTGAAAGAACATAAAATTTAGAGTCAAAAGTGTTTTTAGCATTTTTTTAACTAAACGCATAGTTTCTGAGAAAAAAAATTGCTAATATTTCGACGCCCCGTACGAAGAAAATCCCCTGTCTGCATTTTGGCGACGAAGAAAATCTCCTCAGCTGATTTCCCGACGAAAACTATCCTTTTTAGAACTTTTGCGGCAAAAGCTATCCTTTCTAGTACTTTTGCGGCAAAAACTAGCCTGTCTTGTCTCTGGCGTTTTTGCGCTTTATTGAAATAAAAAAAACGAAGTAAAATCGCTGGTATACTATTAATTGACTAATGGTCTTAGTTAACGAATAAGCCAAAAATAAGCCATGAATAAACCAACGTTTAACATTACATCGCCGCAAAACTGAAAAGAGATTTTCTTCGTAGGAGGCGTCGATTTAAACATTTTTAAACTCTTCAATTTTTTTCTCGAAAAGGATGCATCTAATCAAAAAATTACTAAAAATATTATTGATTTAGAATTGCATGAAAAAGAAGGTGGTATGTTTTATTTTTCTAATTTTTAATTTTGTGCAATTGTCTTAAAAACAATATTCTAAAAAATTGAAAATTAGAAAAATAAAAAATACCACCTTCTTTTTCATGCAATTCTAAATCAATAATATTTTTAGTAATTTTTCGATTAGATGCATCCTTTTCAAGAAAAAACTTGAAGAGTTTAAAAATGTTTAAATATTAGCGATTTTTTTCTCAGAAACTATGCGTTTAGTTAAAAAAATTCTAAAAACACTTTTGACTCTAAATTTTATGTTCTTTCAAAATCCGGTATCAGAAATAGGGTTTCCTATTTAAAAAACAAAAGTTAACCTTCAAATGACCTTGAAAATAAAGTTCAAGGTCAAAACTTATTTCATAAAAAGATGGCCCCTATTGTCCCAAACAACTTTTGTCTAAACAATTTTTTGTGCAACTGTGAACCGGCGAAAATTTCTGGGTGGTATGATTAAAATGGCCCACCTTGTAGAATGTCACTGAAAACGTGAGATATTCGAAATCCTTTACAAGGTAGATACAATGATATACAGGGTGTCAATTAAGTCCCGGGACGGCTGAATATTTTCAGAGGTAAAGTAATTCTGATAAAGGTCAAGGTCATTTCTTAAGTAACTTTCAACGAGGAATCTAATGGTGACATTCACTTTGACCTTGGACTTGACCTTGAAGGTTATTTCAAGATCAACTATTTTTTTTTAAATAGGAACCCCCATTTTTAAGACTGGTAATCGATAGAGCGGGAAATTTTACATTCAGATACGTAATTAAGTCAGAGCTATTGTTTGAACTTGAGGGTTACTCCAAGGTTATTTACACTCCAGCAAGGTTCTTAGATACCTCTGAATATTTTTGCAAGCGGTAAAGCTATTCCTCGTGTAACTTTCAACGAGGAACTCAATGGTGACCTTATACTTGACCTTGGACGTGACCTTCAAGGTTATTTCAAGGACACCTATTGTTTTTAATGGAAATCTTCATTTTTTACACTGGCAATCGATAGAGTGGGAAATTTCATTTCGAAAATAGTATTTGACGTGATCTTTAGAAGGTCAAATCAAGGTCAATTTTGGATAAACTGTCAAAACATTGTCGTATTCAAACTTTAGAGGATTTATGAAAGACTAAATGTTTGAAAAAGTTTTAAAACCAACAACATCGACCACCTGACTTTGAGATCAGCTTTGCACATTATTTGAAAGTTCAAGCACTTTTTAAATTAATAACCTTACTATCGCCCTTATTCTTACTTTTAGCGTTACCCAGAAACAACGACTCAACGGCTGATCTCAAAGTCAAGGTGGTCGATGTTGTTGGTTTCAAAACTTTTTCAAACATTTAGTCTTTCATAAATCCTCTAAAGTTTGAATACGACAATGTTTTGACAGTTTATCCAAAATTGACCTTGATTTGACCTTCTAAAGATCACGTCAAATACTATTTTCGAAATGAAATTTCCCACTCTATCGATTGCCAGTGTAAAAAATGAAGATTTCCATTAAAAACAATAGGTGTCCTTGAAATAACCTTGAAGGTCACGTCCAAGGTCAAGTATAAGGTCACCATTGAGTTCCTCGTTGAAAGTTACACGAGGAATAGCTTTACCGCTTGCAAAAATATTCAGAGGTATCTAAGAACCTTGCTGGAGTGTAAATAACCTTGGAGTAACCCTCAAGTTCAAACAATAGCTCTGACTTAATTACGTATCTGAATGTAAAATTTCCCGCTCTATCGATTACCAGTCTTAAAAATGGGGGTTCCTATTTAAAAAAAAATAGTTGATCTTGAAATAACCTTCAAGGTCAAGTCCAAGGTCAAAGTGAATGTCACCATTAGATTCCTCGTTGAAAGTTACTTAAGAAATGACCTTGACCTTTATCAGAATTACTTTACCTCTGAAATATTCAGCCGTCCCGGGACTTAATTGACCCCCTGTATATATTCTTATATATGTATACTACATAAACATAAATATATAAGAAAATAAATTGTCAAAAACATATTTCATATTTATATATATATATATATATATATATATATATATATATATATATATATATATTATATATTATATGTATGTATTATATTATTATATATTAGTTATAGTTACTTAGTATATATCGTTTCAATTTTTTTTAAATATTGTTTTTAAATTTCATAGTTTTTATGAGTAATACATATCTATACGTTCAAACCCACATTTCTTAGTAATTTTTCCTTATTGTAGATCATAAATCCTTCAAATTAAAAAAAAATATTGCTTTACCTACCCTCTTTTCTGAGAGGCGCAATTTTATTTTAAAATTTTTTTTCCCAAATCGCCCATAGTGGCGCCGTACGAATGGCTTGCAAATCAGCGGCTGATGCGAAGACATGCGCCCGCTCACCTCCCCTATGTCTAACCAGGAACCTGCGACCGGAATGCCAAACATATTTGAAGCCCATATCTTTGGCTATGGACCTTAAGTTCCGGAAAAGGATAAACTTGTCCTGGGGAAGCATTACATTAATGAAGATCTTTCTACCTGACAGGTAGTTGACAAATAAATAGTTATCGGTGAGCGAGCGCTTGGCCCCCATAACTCTCCCGACCAGACCCGGCTTAGTAAGCCTAGCTAGAATAGAGGGCGATGGGCCGTTGGGTGAGCCCAAACTCTCCACATCGTTTCCTTTTTTCTCCCCAGCCGATCTCCGGCGACGCATCGTGCGCACACCAGCAATATCCTCCCTATGCAAGATAGGAAGAACAGTGCCGAGAACAGCAAAAAAGGAACGTCGCTGAGAGCATCAGGTGGGATCTCAGATCCGTTTCTGAATACCCCGTTGACAATCACTTCGCTGCTCTCGGCCGATTCGTGGCCAACGTGAGTACCCACATCGCCAGAGCCCTGTCGAGGATAGGAAACACTATGCGGGGTACAAGCCTCAGTGTCACCGACTGGTAAACCTTTCGCTACCTCAGAGGGTAGTCGGGTGTGAGCAGCAATGGAGCCCTCCGATGAAAACGTGCACTTGTTGCAAGTTATTGTTTAGTTTCTTGGTAAGCTTAAGAAGCAGCCTAGTCTTGGTGTTAGTGTCACTCAACACTCCATTTTGGTTCCCTATCATATCCTCAAGGACAGATACTCTGGCTGTTAATTTTCGCGAATTCACACCCTGGTCCCTTCGTCGAAATAGTGGGATATGCTTCTCCAGCATATTGAAACGTTGAAAGAAGAACTCCATTGTGCTCACCGGTATTAAAACATGGGATAGTCCCATGAGACTGTTATCACCTAGCGGAGGATCCGTCGCGTCTTTTTCGTGTAGCGGGAGAGATGTAGAACTCTCAGTTGTTCTAAGAGAGTTGTTTTGGCACAGGCTCACTTTCTCACTCGGTATAAATTTGCCTGTAGTAGTCTGCTCTGTGTTTGGTTGGTGCCTGATACTCTGCAACCGAGCGACAGCAGAAGAGCCAGCAGCAGCGCCTGGACCGGCTACTACTTCGCCTGACTCTGTCGTGCTGGCCCCGGAGCAGCGAGAGTAGGGTAAAGTGGGGTGCTGAGAAGAGAGAGAGAGAGAGAGAGAGAGAGAGATCGAGAGAGAGAGAGAGAGAGAGAGATGCGCCTAGAATAGTAGCGCGAGGACCAGAGCTGATCGATATCTCTAGAGATAGCTCTTTAGGTAGTCAGTTTCTTTCTCTCTACTCTTTTTT